>CM056570.1:137500-300000 GCA_029721515.1 Synanceia verrucosa
TGATTGGATAAACCACTTGTCAATCATCTTTAATGACGTATATTTCAACCTCTCACATTGAAACCAACCCGTGATGCTGGAGAGAGCGACGTAGGGAAAACCAAACATAACATCTTGGATATAGCAGCAGAGCAAAGAGTGCAGCAATGTCAGTAAATGATCAATGTTGTCTGTGGAGCTAGGCAGAACGACACTCAGCTGGAGAGTCAGTAGGGCTACTCAATTATGGAAAAAAATCATTATCACGATTATTTTTGGTCAATATTGAAATCACGATTATTCAAACAATTATTTTTGCGTTATGGTGCGTTTGTTCAGCATTTCTCTCTCGAAATCATATCACAGTTATTGATTCTTTACGGAAAATGTTCAAATAGAAAATAAATATGGGCTACAAATATATTATGTACCTTACAGCTGTGTACTGTTATGCTGCGCTAGCGTTAACAATGATTAAACAGACAGCCAAACTCCTTTTTTGAGCCAGGAAGGATGAGCATCCTTGCTCCTTTCTTAAAGCTGGAGTCCATGATGGGAGAGAGCTAGCAAGATTTGAAAGTAGCGCCTCCTCTCAGCTCCACATTCTTCTCCCCCTCCCATCAGTGCTCCGTCCAAAGCCACGCCCCCTCAAACTTGAACACTAGCATTCAGCAGGGAGAGGAGAGCTGTTATGCTACATCACCACAGCTGTAAATCGTCCCATTCAAAGCCAATATATCAACGTCATTTTGTCACCTTTGTAATGCAAACAGTGGCAACTATGGCTGTGTACCCATCCATCCATCCACCCATCCATCTTCTCCCTCTTATCCTCTCATAGGGTCAAGGGGGCTGGAGCCTATCCCAGCTGTCTTAGGGTGAAAGACAGGGTACACCCTGGACAAGTGTCCAGTTCATCACAGGACACATAGAGACAGACAACCACCAACAGGAGAACATGCAAACTCCACACAGAATGGCCCCGGGCCGGGAATCGAACCCGGTACCTTCTTGCTGTGAGGCGACAGTGCTAACCTATGGCAATATGGTAATATGGTCAAAATATTAATCCTATAACCTCTTCAATACAAACGGCACTGATGACGACGAAAGCTCATATTTTCCAACCTCCACTCCACAATGTTGTCACACAAAGCACTGCTCGGCATCTATTTTTCACATCGACCTGCATTAAACATGACATGGATCTTTACAGAAATTTCACAGGAAACGGCTAGCGGCAGAGCGCTCCACTATGGAAGCTTTGAGCTGAACGGACATCCAGATTCTGCTGGAGTCTGTGAGCACCTTTATAATGCAACACTGGAGACTATGACTTTGTAATATGTTCAAAATGTTATATCCTATAACCTCTTCAATACAAGCCGCACCTACGACCAGCTTACACCCACGGAAAAGCTAACATTAGCGTCGGCTAATACCTACAACAACAGTAGCTAAGTTAGCAAACATGACATATTTCATGAAAATAATAACTCCTAAGCTAAACAAATAATTACCTGTCCAACAGAACATAAGCAGAAACTTCTACATCACTTTTCAGTTCCTTCAGATGTCTCAGTGTCTCCACCGATGTTCACTCTGGTTTGTCCTCTTATATACATATATACATATTCATATATACATATGTGTGTGTATATATATATATATATATATATATATATATATATATATACAGTCATGGAAAAAATTATTAGACCACCCTTGTTTTCTTCAATTTCTTGTTAATTTTAATGCCTGGCTCAACTAAAGGTACATTTGTTTGGACAATTATAATGATAACAACAAAAATAGCTCATGAGAGTTTAATATAAGAACTAAGGATTATTCATTTTCCATGGTTTTCTTGATAATAACCAAAATTACTTAAATTCTTACATCAATAGCTATGGCATTGTACCGCCAAAAACACTACTTTTAAGCATTCCATGTTTTCTTTTCTGTTTGCTTTAAACACATGATACACACAAGAGTTAATACTTGATTGCATAACCATTGTTTTTGATGACTGCAGCCATGCGTCTTGGCATGCTCTCCACCAGCTTCTGACATTGTTCTGCTGTCACAGCAGCCCATTCCTGTTGGACAAATTCAAACAAATTTTCTTTGTTTTTGGGCTTGTGGTTCTCCATTTTGAGTTTGATGATTTTCCACAGGTTTTCAATTGGATTAAGATCTGGTGATTGAGCAGGCCAAGGCATGGTGCGAATGTTGTGGTTCTCCATCCAGGCTTTAACTGACCTTGCCGTGTGGGAAGGGGCATTGTCTTGTTGGAAAATCCAGTCATTGGAGGCAGGAAAGAGTTTTCCAGCTGATGGAAGAAGACTGTTTTCAAGGGTAGTCCTGTCCTTGACCTGGTTCATTCGGCCTTCACACAATTGCATTTGCCCTGTTCCACTCAGACTGAAACAACCCCAGATCATGACTGATCCACCCCCATGTTTTACTGTAGGGGCAAGACAGTCTGGGTTGTAAGCTTCTCCAGGCTTCCTCCTAACCAGTAAGTTGGCTGGAGTGGGCATCAATTCAAAATTGGATTCATCACTGAAGAGAACCTTAGCCCAATCATCAACAGTCCAATCCTTGTGGTCTCGAGCAAAGAGTAACCGGGCCTTCCTCTGCCTTTCATTGATGAAGGGCTTCTTGCGTGCTCTGTGTGACTTCAAACCAGCTTCAACAAGTCGGTTTCGAACTGTCCTTGCCGAGCAAGTCACATTTCTCGACAGTGCCCACTCATTTTTAAGGTCCCTGGAGGTCTGACGACGATTCCTGACACAGGAACGGATGAGTGCACGGTCATCTCGTGGGGTAGAAAGACGTTTCCTGCCACGGCCAGGTAGCAATTTGGTAGTGCCATGTTCAGCTTGTTTTTTTGTTGGAATGAACGGCTGTCTTGGAGATCTTCAGTTTTTCGCTACCTGTCTCTCACTCATGCCAATTTCCAGCAGTGCCAAGATGGCTGCCTTTGTTGCTTCACATAATTCTTTTGTTTTAGGCATTATGTGAGAGCTGACAACTTCTGAGTTGTGCTACGGCTTGAATGTAAGCAGGAAACCACTCTAGGCCTTTGCATGTGCAGTGCTGCTTGTGACATGAAATGGCCTCTTATATACCCTGGGAATCAATTAAGCTTAAGAATGTCAAATAGGACATAAAGTATTATGTGACCAGCTGCATTTTTGTTGTGTTCATTGTATTATACGTTTAGTGGTACCAGATATTAGAATGAACAAGAAATTGAAGAAAACAAGGGTGGTCTAATAATTTTTTCCATGACTGTATATATATATATATATATATATATATATATATATATATATATATATATATATATATATATATATATGCATATATACATACATATATATATACATACATATATGTGTATATATATATATATATATATATATATATATATATATATATATATATATATACACACACACACACATATATACGTATGTATATATATATATGAGATAGATCTATAGAATCACTGTATCATTGTTATTGTGCTAGCATTGACCTACCATGGATAATTTCCAGCTGCTGCACTCGGTTCAGGTTGTCCAGCGCTGACATCAGAAGGTCGTGTCCTTGCTGTCTCTGTTCATTGTTCTTTCCTTTGTTCTCGTAAGCGAGGACAGTGTCTGACTCGTCCAACAGGAAGGACAGGCCGCCCTGAGACAAGCTCTCCTGAGGAGACAAACTGACGTCACATCAAGCTAGAAAACTCCAGAGTTCAGTCCAAACGTTTCATGCTAGCATGTTGCTACAATAAATGACATTGTCAGTAAGGCTGCGTCCGACTTTCCATACTAACATGCTTTTGAGCATGCAAAAACAATATGTGAGATTTTTTTAGTATGTCTGAAACCTTAGTATGAACCCAAACAGTGCGTGAGGTGCATACTATTTCTAGTAAATATTACAGTATGCAAGCACTGGACACTATGTCGGCATAAATGTCCCATAATGCAATGCAGCGGTGACGCAACAACAACACAACGGACAATGGGGGTTATTAACACATATAATAATAACAACATATCAATGGTGTATTATTAGATTATTATTATTAGATGTATTAATACCGCAGAGTGCAGGTCGGGGTGAGATTGACACGGGTTACCATGGTTACACGTCTCCAATCCAACCGGCAAGAGGCTCTCAGGAAAGGTGTCACTTCCACATTAAGCAGTGTGTCCGAAAAGATGCAAACTACATTTATTCACTCAAAAATATGTTGAATGATAGTACACATACTGAGTATGTAGTGTATAGTATGCATAGGCAAAGGTTTGCATAGGGACGGTAGGGACATGTCACGACCAATATTTTGGGAGGACAAAATAGTCCCTACCAATTAGGGCTGTGCGGTATAGGCGGTATTTGCGGTAGACGGTAGAAAATGTGGCCCACAATAGAGATTTGCGTAGTACCCTCCTACCGTCAATGACATCATCACACCTGCCTCAGAGTGAGAATGGCTGCAAGCACAGAGACAGCGGAGAAGGACGTCTGTGATTTGGACATGGTTTGGTTTTAAAAAGTCGGATGTGGAGCAGAAAAAAGACAGACAGCGACTTAATGAGTGAAAGAGGACACGGCAGGATGCCTCTAAATTCAGGGCGATCAGGGATCGTCAAAAATATCATTAAAATGCATAGTTTTATGTCAAACAGTATCAACATTTTCCAGTGGCAGGTGTGTGTGTGTGTGTGGTGGGGGGTGCACCGTTGCCTTGAGTTTTTTTCTTTTCTTTTTTTAATTACACAATAGTCTATAAGGGCATATTTTAAAGTGCAGCCACACATCTGATGATTTCTTGGACATGTTTGTTATTGTCTGTAGCTAGTGAATGAAAACCATAGAGAAAAAAAAGGCAGAAGCTTTGACTTTTTTTTTTTTTTTTTTTTTTTTTAAATCGCAACCGCTTCAAAGCACATGTACAAACACCATTTCTAGAATCCTAGCTTAATGAAAGGCTCATCAGCTGACCACACAGTGACGTCATCATGACAGCAGCCAATTGAAACTCAGTTTTACCTGGCAGGTGTTGCAGGAACAGAGTTTGGAGCGCCACCCTGACGGCCAGAACACGGCTCCTGATTGGACTGTTTTCTCACCAATGGCCTGCAGCGCCTTCAGTCTGCAGCTTGGCTCTGCCTCCTCACGGCTCCGTTTACAGCTGGGCTCAATGATTTCGTCCCCCTGACAGATTGACGATCACACTGATTACTCAGTCAGTTAGTGTATATAATATCTACCCGCTGTATAGTGCTGCTAACATGGTAACCAGGTAACAGGACAAGTTTGAACCTCTCACCTGTTCCTCTTTTTTGGGGAGATTTGTGTTTGATTTTTCTGCTTCCATTTCAGTTTTCACCTGAACTGCTGCACCTGGAACTGAACAGGAAGTATGTCACATAGACAGGAAGTACATTCCGCAAACAGGAACAAGAAGATGAATGGGACTGTTTACCTGACAGGTGAGCAGCGTAGGTCCAGAGGAAAGGGTTTCTCTTCATACAAGATTCACAAGTCATCTCCTGCAGCTCCACACTGTCTGGAACCACACAGCCCAGGTGCTGCAGCACACAGATGAGTCAGTACAAAGCACCTGCGCTTTATTTAAGAACTCAGAACACATTATTTAAGCATTACAAACACATTAAAAACACATTATTTCAGCATTACTAACACATTGTTAACACATTAAATACACATTATTTAAGCATTCATAACACATTAACTTATTAATTACACATTATTTAAGCATAATAACACATTTAAGCATCAATAACACATTAACATATTAATTATGCATTATTAACATGTTATTAACACATTAATAACAATATTTAAGCATCAATAACACATTACACTTGACTGAGATCCTTTACAACATGTGTAATAATCCTATTTATTATTGGGCAACACTTCTCTTTATTCCAACAGTTGGTCCATTTTGTTCAGACAGAGAGGTAGATGAAAGGTAGACAGGTAGATAGACAGACAGTTAGATAGATGGGTAGACAGACAGACAGGTCTCAGCTCAGCTCACCCTGCCATGCAGCCAGTCCTCACACAGCACACACTGGATCATCTGGTCCTCCACCTGGAAAACAGATAACAAGCATTTAATTTTTTGTTGCAGATTAAAATAAATGGTCATCATCAGAATGTCACCTGGTCGTCTGGGTCTGGGTAAGGCCGGCTGCAGGTGCAGTAAAGTCCAAAGAAGTTCTGACTGTATTTATTCAGACTGTTGACCTCCTCCTTCTCCTGAAACACAGGTAAACAAAACAGGTGTTCTTCAGCGTGAAGCATGGGGACGGTCCTACATGGTGAACTCCAGCTCAGGACAGATCAAGTGTTTTCAGTGTGAAGACCGAATAGAATAGAATAACTTTATTGATCCCAACTTTTGGAATAACATAACATAACATAACATAAAACGTAACATGTAACATAAAACAAAAAAGTAATATAAAGTATATGAAGAGCAATATAAAAAGTGTAAAAATGTATATACAGATAAATATTCGGACCTGTGGTAAACTATTAATAGGTCAGATAAGCAGTAAGGTGCAGTGAATTCTCTTATTTGTTTGCTGCACTCAGAGGTTTGATGGTTTTCTGTCTTGGGTTAGTTTGTTGTGCAGTGGTGCACAGTGTTTGGTGAAGATGGGGGCAGGGCTGAGTCGACCGGTGCCTGTCCATCGAGGGATCAGCAAGGCTGTCCTCTCTCAGGGCAGTTGTACAGCCATAGAGCCTCACTGTGCATGTTAAGAGGTCCACTCAGCAGCATTTCACTGCCTTGAACGTCATCCTACTGTCTCTGCTTATGCAGATGATATTAACATCTTTGTCTCCAATCAGGGAGATGTTCAATGGCTGCAGGACTCCCTGTCCCTTTATGAAAGGGCTTCTTCTGCATGGTTGAACTGGGTTAAGAGTGAGGGTTTGTTGGTGGGGCAGGGAGGGGAGCTGGTAGGCTGGGCTGTGACAAGCAGCTCTTTCTGTTATCACCTGAGGAGATGGACCTCACAGGCCTGACATCTTTTTATATATGTCTGTTCTGCAGGTGTGACAGATCTTTAAGATCTCCTGGTCCCTAGTATGTGGCTGTTTATTTCATTTGTTTGTCTGGTTGCTGACCAGCAGGAACCAGGTCCAGGGTAGCAGCAGTGTGGGGGTGGTCCTGGTTCAGCTAGGACTGTTAAAGTCCAGATTGAGGGTGGAGCACACCTACCATCACATGATGGACACTGATCAGACCTTCAGCCACAGGTGGACTGTTGGGAGGTTCTGAGCTCAGTGGAGGAGGATGGGAGGGTTGCTTCAAACTTCTGAACAAACTCTGCTGTCTTTATTTCTTCTTCACAGTGATATCAGATCCACTCACCGGCTGGAGTTTACACTGCAGCTCTGTGAACTTCCTGTTTCCACAGTCACAGCGGAAGTTCCTACAGGAAGCACCAGAAAAACAGGTCATTATTCAGGATGCTCCAATCAATCAACCCCTGATATTTGTTCCAAGTCTCAATAAAGATGATCAGATGACATACTAATCTTGACTTATTCTGATACTGAAACCAGTGGAAAACCTCTGCAGGCGAAATACACTATGAATCTTCTATTGTCATTTAGTAACTGTAACTCTTCCAGCTCTGCTGCAATCAACCATTTAGAAATGTGATTGATCATATAGTGACAGGTGATTGTTGACCTCTTGGTGTAGAGTTCGAAGAGGTCGTGACCTTCATGGCATTTGTATGAGCAGGCTAAACAGACTCCTGCTGGCTCTCCTCCCTTTGGTGTGCAGCTGCTGCAGGAATAGAGCGCCTGCCTCTTCACATAACCCTGCAACACACAAGTACACATATTCAAATACACACTGCCTACACAAGTCCACACAGGTAGAGTAGGGGCCAACAGGGGCCAGCCCATTTGATGAACTACAGGAAGAAACAGTTAAATTATACTGTAGTAGATATACAGGACATATAACCAAATATTAGCATTGCTGTATGTATATTTTTGACCCAGCAGATTTGGTCTCATTTTCAGTTGACCCATAATAAAGTCATAAAAGATCCAAACTTCATGAATGTTTTTTGTAGTATCTGTTCCAATCACTCTATCAGAGAAAAATCAGAGTTGTAGAAATAATTGAAAACTCAAGACACACACATCTACATACACTCACTGACCTGAGGGTATGAACAGTGGTCAGAGTCACTTCCTGCCAGCACAGCTGAAGCTTCTTCCTCCAGCTCTTCATCTTCCTCCAGAACATCAACCAGAGACACTGTCTGCTCCTCCGACATCCTTTCTGTTACCATGGAGATGAACAGTCAGTACCTGTCTGTCTACCTAGTTGAGGTAATAGTAAACTACTATTAAACCAGCTGTAGTAGTAGTAAACTAGCATTAAGCCAGCTGAGGTAACAGTAATTAGCTGCCTAGCCTCGCTGTGAAAACTTTCCTGCTGCTAATTAGCAATAGCTTTTCACAGACTGTGCAGACTCAACAGCAGAGGTGAAATGCTGCAGGTGTTCAAGCATCACTCACTGAACCTTAAATATATCTTAAAACGGGCTAAATTCTTAACAGTGAACTCCAACATCAATCTGTCTCTACCGTCTCTACTTTCTCCAGCGGTGGTTAGTTGAGTCGTTTTTTAATTCTTCTAACTCGTTTCTCACTGTTTACGGTCATGGTGTCCACATGATAAGCACTTGATTACCAAACACCCATTCTTCAGTCCGCTATATACTTCTAACTGCATTAGCTGCGTGAATAATCCACAGACTTACCGAGACTGTTTACACCGTCTGATCCGGCTGTACAGCAGCCAATAACGTGATCAAAAATCACCTTCTCCTGGTCGTATCTTTACTGTGGTACCAGCAGCTACAGCTTGCTGCTTGCTGCTTGCTGCTGCTGCTTGCTGCTTGCTGCTAACATCTAGCTGCTAATGACAACTTCCGCGTCACTTCCGCAGATCGTATTTGGCGACATTCAGGGACGAGAGGTCATCGGAACGGAAAGCATCAATGCATCTATACAGCTATAAAAAATATGAGTTTTAATCTGATGCATTAATGACGTAATGGCGACTGTCGTTGCTCTGTGGTAGGTTCATATTCTACTCCATGGGTTTTTATGTCATGTTCGTCAACCAACAAACACAACATTTTATCAAGCTTGTAAATTCGCAGGCGTCCACTACTATGGAGGGCACCTGAAGGTAGCAGTGAGTACGTGATGACGACACCATGAAGCCGTAGTAAAGATGGCGGCCATGGCTGTGACGGCAGAGCTGAGATTGAGAGACGGCCAGAGAGAGAAAATCAGCGTCAAAGTGGAAAATAACCTGAGCTCTCTGATCAGCGGGGTGCGCGAGCTGAACGACAATGTCACGAGACTCCTCAGCAAACTGGTGGAGCGGGAAAAAACACACGGAAACTGCGCCGACGGTGAGTTTACTGCTACTGCTAACTGCAGCCAAGTGCTGCTAGCATTACCTACAGGCTAGAAAACACTGTTACAGATAAACAACCATTATCAACTGTCAGAGATAAACAAACACTGACCTGCGCTTTACCTGATACAGATGAGGAAGAGGATGATGACAGTGATGAAGGAGACAACAAGCCTCAAAATTCCCAACTACAACCTCCAGCTAAAAGATTGAAAACTTGAAACACCCGAGGACACATTCAAGAACTAAAAACAAAATGTTTGGACACATTCAGAGGTTAATACTTTTAAGTGAGGTGGTAAATCTTGTATATTTATTCAGCCTCTTCATTGATTCTCCCAAATGTCTTTAAATGTTTCTTACGGTTATGGAGGGACACTTTGCTGACTAAAGGGCATCAATCAGGGCATTAATTCTGTTTCTACCATCTCATGTGTTCTACTTTATAGACTACAGATAATTTAATCCCTGTTTATGTTTTGACTAATCTAATCTGAAAAAGGTTTACACTGTTTTTGCTGTTCATTTTGAAGACTTCATTTTGAAGATTATTTACTGAGTGGCAGTGTCTGGTTGAATACTGAATTGAAAAAAACCTTAGCATCATTGTTCTTGTTTTTTCTATTTTATTCAGGTTGTAATAAAATTATCATGGTTGCCAGTGTGTCATGTGACTGATCCTATTAACTACAATGAAGACCTGTGATTGGCCAGTAGTTGTCAGGTATAAATATTAAACTAACACACACTAAACATCCTGCAGCCAATCACAGGACAAGATTTAGGAGAATGATAGATGCAGACTGTGCCTGTCAGTTGATGCTCAGGGCAGTATTGCTGGTCTGTAAGACAATACTCAGGGCAGAATTGTGACTCCCTGTCACAGACAGTGGAGGGTTCAAAGGCACACAGGAAGTAACATCACAAACAACACAAACAGTTCGTTGTCTGAGTGGCAGGCCTCTTTGATTGGTCGTCCTGCAGGTAAATGAGTGATGGTCCCCTCAGACTGGCCATCCACTACGCTGATGGGCTTGTCTCATTGGTTGTCCTCTATGTGACGATGACTGGCGGCCGTCTCTGATTGGCTGGCTTTCGGGTGGCATGGCGGCTGCAGAGCAGGGCGAGGCAGACAGGGAGGACACAATAACCCACAGCTTGAGGGTTGGCTCTAGTACAGGAGAACAGGAAGAGGAAGAGCTGCAGGTATGGCAGCAGGAAGACTGACACCCATATCCAGACAGGGAGTGGTGGCAGGTGCACACTCAAGCTCTGATACCAACTGATGGCGAGGGGAGGAGCTGATGGACCAGCAAGGCCTCTCTGCACATGCTCCAAACTGACACTGTGAACCTCAAAGACATAGTAGACCGCCATGATGCTGAGCAGCAAGTAGAGAGCCACACCCACCCAGCCCATCCTCTGACGGAAGTTCATCATCCTCCATACTGGAAAAATTCAACAAGAAATTGATATCATCAATGTGTGATAATATATGTATGATCAATACATCAATCAATACATCTGACCGGCCAGTAAAGGAGGAGAAAGTCAAATCAATGGTCATTACATGATCAGTAAAGAAATCAGTGCACCCTCAATTAGTCAATGCCACACTCAAATTTCAGGTTATTTATAACCTGTTATGTTTTGTCTTACTATTACTGTTAAAGGTACAATATGTAAGAAGTGTATTTAAATTAATCATAAAATGGCCCTTATATGTCACCAAGAAAGAAATCATGTTCATTTCTAATACTTCTATCACTGACAACAGCAGTCCAGCCAGGATATTCTCATTTAAAAAGCCAAGCTGCAACCCTCAGCTGATGTTAATGTTGTCATGTTGTGTTTTGGTCTGATGCTCCACCCTCCACCTATCTCCCAATCACCAAGTCAGTAGTGTGTCAGCATCTCTGCTCTAGTTAGCACAGCTGCAGCTACGAACGTGTCAGATAAATCATGTCTAGCGTTACGAAACCTAAAAGACCTCGTTATGAATCCAAAATACGTTGTGACAAAGTCCAAAATAAAACAAGGATTTGTGCAGGAGATGCCTTTGAAAGATGGAGACGGCTGAAAGCGGACGGGCAGCAGCACTCCTCACCGCATACCCCCGTCCACCGCCCGGGAGCTCCGCTCTCTTTACCTCGTCCCTCCACAGCTCTCCTCTGCTACATTTCACTCCTTCTAAGTGTCCATGGTGATGCCCGAGGTGGCTGCTTTTCATTCACTGTAACACTTTCTGTTCCTGTTGGATCCTGCAGCCGAGCTGGCAACCTCTAGTCAGGGGAGACACCGCTCTACAGTAATTTGAAAGTGATTGCAGTACCAGTTTTGGCCACAATCCTACATACAGTTCCTTTAACGTTAAATTAAGATGGATATAATATCGAGCCACTTCCTGTCTCTTCCTGCCAAACTCCATTCAATATTTAGCCTGATTTAACTGTTAATAGCTGTATGTCTATGGCAGCACCCTCTCTGCCAGACTCCATTCACTTTTCACACAGATTAATTCGGAGTCCAATGAATGTCAGATCCAGTGATGCCTGTTAGCAGCCTGTTAGCAGCCTGTTAGCAGCCTGTTAGCAGCCTGTTAGCAGCCTGTTAGCAGCCTGTTAGCAGCCTGTTAGCAGCTCGTTACCTTTTTAGCAGCCTGTTAGCAGCTCGTTACCTTTTTAGCAGTGTGTTTTTATCAGCTCTTACCTTCCTTAGCGCTGATTCTTTCAAATAAAACGCTGATCTGGGCTCCTTCTCATTGTACTGTCGGTCCACAGACTGTTTGTCCCACAGAAGTCCCAGGAAGTGTCGTCTCTCACTTCCTGGTTTGTCAGCTGATATTCATAGCATAACGTCATACGGCGCTGACATGGCCACCGTTGCAGCGCCCCCTGGTGTCCAACAATCATTGAACATTACTTTAAACATGAGCACAGCAGCAGACAGTCAGCTCTTTCTGGTGGTACTGATACTAACACCAGTGTGAAATATTAAGCTCATCATGATCACACAAAATATTTTTATTTTAGTACAAGGTTAAGCAGACAATGAGCTGCGCTTGGTTACAGTAACTGGTCTGGTACGGACAGGTAGAAACTCTTACCTGTGTATGTCTGTTACCATGGAGACATGTTGAAGGTGATTTTCAGGTGTGGTTCTATCAGATAAATGCAGATTACTATACAAACACTTCTGTTCAAAGTGACTGTTAACCACTCCATTAATAATAATAATAATAACATGAACCCCGCCCACTCCACCTGTCCATCCAGTCACATGAAAGACCAGCGATAAAAGGCTCTGTCTATAAGTGGAGTCACTGTGTGGCAGAAACACAAACAGCTAGTCTTTTTCTGGTCCTGGGGTTCAGTGACACTATGGAGCGTCGTCAGAGTCTGGAGGATCAGCTCAGGTGTCCCGTCTGTCTGGACGTCTTCACTGAACCACTGATGCTACAGTGTGGACACTCCTACTGCAGGTACATTGGTACACTGGATGGATGGGACACACCTGTCCTGTCCTCATCTGTCATGACCAGACTTTACCTCACCAGTCCTGTCCTGTTCTGTCCTCATCTCACCTGTCCAGGTGTTGTGTGCGCTCCATGACAATGGACCTGCTTGGTCAGCTGCAGTGTCCTGTGTGTCGCTGTGCTGTGGACGGAGACAGTCCTCCTCCCAATGTCAGTTTGGCTCGAATCATTGAGGCTCTGCAGGTAAACACACCTGTGATCAGTTTACCTGTGAAACACTGTCCAACGCACACCTTTTGAAAAGTTTGTACTGACTCATCTTGACAGGAAGTGAGTGTTTCAGGTGGCTCTCAGCCGGAGGCATGTCCTCAGCACCACAACCCACTGAGCCTTTACTGTGAGGACGAGAGGACAGTGATCTGCGGCCTGTGTGGAAGCATCGGAGCTCACCGAGGACACAAGATCACACCTGTGAGCTCCGTCTACAGTCGCATGAAGGTATGACGAGAAACACCTGAGAGCATAAATTTACTGTATAACTTCAAATGATGTCATTATTCATTATTAAACATTCTCATCCTCCAGATATACTGTATAAATATCTACACTATATATATGTTCCATATCTGCATGCAGGGGTTAAAGTGCTGTGAAAACAAGTTCCTCTTGTTGACTCTTTGATAAGCTCAGATTAAATTTATTGGAGTTTCCAATAACAAGGTCACACATTCTTAACGTCAGACATGTGACCTGTTTACTTCCTGTCTGACTGTAGCAGGACCTGGTCTATGGACCTGGACTGAGGCTCTCCAGTGAGGGTCACATGATCAAGGCTGAATTGGGCTCAGCAGTGATGTGGACTCTGAGCTGATCCTGAAGGTGAAGGTCTGGATCCACTGGTCCTCAGGTGTTGTCCTGGTCTCCAGGTTTGAGACCAACTGAGGTGGTTCGACATCTGATCAGGAGCCTCGTAGTCTAG
Organism: Synanceia verrucosa; assembly: GCA_029721515.1. Classification (NCBI taxonomy): domain Eukaryota; kingdom Metazoa; phylum Chordata; class Actinopteri; order Perciformes; family Synanceiidae; genus Synanceia; species Synanceia verrucosa. The sequence continues at coordinate 151,448 of CM056570.1, forward strand.
TAGACCTCTGGCTTCTCAAAGGATATTTTACTGGACCTGTTTTGGATCTAGACCAGATCTAGCATCTTGCTGCTTTTAATGAAGTGGATTTATTTTTCTGTCCTGCAGGAGGACATTTCCTGTCTGATGACAGAGTTCCAGCATCACAGACGTAAACTGGAGGAACAAATCTGTAAGATGGCGTACAACAAGTCCAGGATCACGGTGAGGGTCCTGAGTCCGGGTTCGGTTCAACTGGGTGCCGCTCTAATGTTCAAACACCTCCTGACAGCTGACCAATCAGAGAGGGAGGAGGCCGTTATGTCAGCGAAAAGACTCCTGATTAGATAATCAATACCTCGTTGATATTACTATAATTAATAAAGATGCATAGTTTAGTCATATGATGGTTAATAATCCAGGTGTACCCTGACCGACCAATAACATGAAGCTGATCTCTGTCCAATCAGAACGAGTCTGACGTGCTGAAGTGGGTGGTGAGGAAGGAATTTGGAGAACTGCGGCGCTGCCTGGAGGAGGAAGAGGCCGGCTTCATGCAGCAGGTGGACCGTTCTGCTGCTGGACTCATCTCGTCCCTCCAGACCCAGACGGACCAGTTAAACCTGAACCTGAACCGGCTGCAGGAGGCCCAGAACACCCTGCAGGACCTGAGCGATGAGGGACACCTGGCCTTCATTATGGTATGGTCTTATCTGGTCTCTGGTCTGTCCAGGGTGTACTGCGGGACACCTGGACCCTCTTTCAGAAAGTCAGGTAGTCAACCTGGGATTAAATAATCCAGTGTCTCATTCATCTCAGGTTGAACTAATCCAGAGTTTGAATCTTTCTCTGTTCACAGAAGTATGGATCCATCGCTCCGAGGTGAGAAATTCCAGTTCAACTTTTTAGTGATGAAACATTCAGAGAACAAAGTTAAACTCCTCTCCTCCTCCTCCTCAGGTTCAGGGAGATCCACCAGCTCCAGCAAAAGGAGGAGAGGATCTTCAGCTCTTTGAACTTTAAAACTGGTTTCAACCACAATGACATCAAACTGACAGTTTGGAAGAGACTGCAGAGGAAAGTGCTGCCAGGTAACCCTGCCTGTCTACTAGTCTACTTCCTGTTTCTGTCTACTTCCTGTTTCTATTTTCTACCTGTCTGCTTCTTGTTTCTACCTGGTAATAATGTCCTCCTCCAGCACCAGAGGTGTTGAGGTTGGATCCTCAGACGGCTCACCCGATGCTGGAGCTCCATCAGGGGGACACGGTGGTGGGCTGTGGGGCTCTGCTGCGGAGGCTTCCTGATAACCCAGAGAGGTTCAGCTACAGCTACTGTGTCCTGGCCAACCGAGGCTTCTCCTCTGGGAAACACTACTGGGAGGTAACCGCCAACCCTGTAATTCACCTGGTTCCTTCATACAGCTCTTTCTGAAGCGTTCTGCTTCTCCTCACTGTCCAGGTGGAGGTTGCTGACAAACCTAAATGGCGCCTGGGTTTGATCAAAGGAACGGCCAATCGTAAAGCCAAGCTGGGGAAGAGCCCAGAGAATGGAGTGTGGTTGATCGGACTGAAGGACGGCGTCTACGAAGCCTTCACTTCACCCAGGGTGGTCCTGCCGGTGTCCCCCCCCCCCCGCCGGGTGGGACTCTTCCTGGACTACGAGGGCAGAGGTCTGACCTTCTACAACAGTGACAGTCCAGACGAGCTGGACTTCATCTACAGCTTCAGGCTGGAGGTCCAGGGGAAGGTCTACCCCCTGCTGGATGTCTGCTGGCATGACAGAGGACACAACAAGCAGCCGCTGGTCCTCGTCCACAAAGACAAGAGAGACGGCTCCGAGACACAACGAGCTTAAAGACACCATGAAGGAGGTGACAGGGTTAACATTCATTAGTTCATTAAGGGTTTATAATCATTACAGAACTGTTTCTAACATGAATAAAAATAAATCAATAAACATATTGACACTCATCATCCAGTCCTCAGCAATGTTCCCCTAATTTTTCATGTCTGAGCAAAAACACAAACTCCCTGAGATCCTTAGAGTCCTTAGACCACTGTACGCAACATCAGACCTGCACCCTGTGGCCACATCTGGACCACATCTGTCCATACCTGAGCTGTGAATAAAAGAATCAGTTATGGCAGTGGTTACTGCTAACCTGACTCTCGCCAGCTGAATGTCATCTGTTTAGCTCCACATATTCATCTGGACTCGCACCAGATAGGAAGGACTTCAAGGGAGCAAAAAATGACTGAGCCAATCAGGATCGCCAGGCGGGATTTTCATAGATGTGGCGTAGCAGAGAAGCCACTGTTTGATTCAGACAACAATGGCGGCTCGCAGTATGGAATCATGCGTCAACATTGATTCTGCTCTTTCAACTGTGTTGTCAAATCCATCGCATATTGATTCTTTAAAAGATGAACAGAGAACGGTCAATCTCATCAGCGTCACGGTTTGGTTTTGATGTGAGTGGTTGAAGTAGCATGCCATTAAAGATGACGGACAAGTGGTTTATCCAATCACATGCAAGGATTTTTGATAAGGCCCCGTCTTCTGAAATAAATCTCCAATGGAGCTATCCCAGATGAATGATGAGCTGGGAGGAACTACATTGAGCTGGTGAGAGTCAGGTTAGGTTTCTGCTGGATCACTTCTAATATCAGTGATGTGGCCCACTGAGTCTGCTCTGGGTGGGGGTCTTGCTCTGGTATTGGGGGGTCCTGGTCTGGAAGAACTGACCCACTTCTGAAAAGATTCATGACAGTTTCAGCCATCAACAGAGAAAAATATGATTGAGATATTGAGCTGGGCTTTATTTCATGTTTCAGTACAACCAGTAAGTCCAGCTGCCTTCCTCCTCCTCATCATCTTCTTCCTCACCACAAACAGTTGGAGGAAGTCTATCTATCTATCTATCTATCTATCTATCTATCTATGTATCACTCAGAAACATCAGCTTCAACTAGTTTATCATCTAGTAAACACCTGGAAAACACCTGGAAAGTGGAAAACAGAAAAACTAAACCCACTATGATTAAAGAGGAGAAGACTTCATTCTTTCTTCTTCATTCTTCATTCAGTCTGTTCATGTTGTCATCAGGTGTCTGTTTGTTTTCTATCAGAACTAATCAATACCCTCCCTGGGGTAAACTGATGATGTTTCTTCAGCAGTCGTCCACAGATCTTTCCTGGTGCTGCAAGAACCGGATCAGACCTCCAGGCAGCGGCAACTTCTTCAGACGGTGACGTCCAACCATCCTGAGAACCTGCAGCCGGCAGAGCTGGAGCAGAGGCCGTGGAGGAGCTGGAAGACCATGAGCCAAACCAGTTAGAGCACTGGACCCGATCAGCTGAATTGATTATCAGGTCTGGACTCACTTGCTTTGTCCTTGATGACGCTCCAGTCGGAGAAACTGTCCAGGTGTTCCATCAGTCTGGAGCAGAGGGTCACATGACCAACGTAGTCCAACAGAACATCAATGATTGGCCCTGCCCATCGACAGATACTGGGGGCGGAGATCATCTCACAGAACTGATAATCAATCACAGAACTGAAAATCAATCACAGGACTGATATTAAAAACATATTTAAAATATTAAAAACATTTTAAAAAAATATTTAACATATTTAAAAATTTTAAACACACCTGGATGCCTCCACTCTGCTGGGGAACTCTGTCCTCGTCTGATCTGCTAGTTTTGATTGGTGGATGAGCTCCGTTTCCGTAGACACAGTTGAAACAGGAAAGGGCGTGGCCTCCATGGTCCAGCAGGTACTTGAACATGGGCAGGTACTTCATGCAAAACATGTAGACAGCGGGGAAGGTGGTGGGGTGGGTTGGGATGGAGGCGTTGATGTCGGCGCCGTGCTCCACCAGCAGGGTGACAGTCTGGATGCAGCCCTGCCTTGCCGCCACCATCAGTGGCCTGAACATGTCCAGGTTCGGGTCGGCGCCGGCAGCCAGCAGCATGCTCACCGCCTCAATGTTGTTATTGATGACAGAGAAGTAGAGTGCCGTGCTGCGGCGGTCTTGGTACAGCTTGGATCGGTCCTCAGACAGCTGAGCGTTAACGTCAAAGCCCGCCTGGATCAGAGACTCCAGAATGTCGTCACGGTTACGCTCAGCTGCCAGGTGCAGGGGGCTAATGCCGGTTCGGCGGACTCTGGTCTTACTGGTGACCGGGATCAACATGGAGACAATGCTTGAAACAGAAAACATCACAGGAATTAGACCAGACCAACCAGCCCCAAGCTGAGCTGTTCTTATAAGGGACCAGACTGAAGTAATACTGGGATCACTGTAACACTGGATATGGACCTTTTCTGCTCTGGATCTGGTCTGGGCTAACCGTGCAGGACCTGCTGTTACCTGTCACTTCCTCTCTGAGTGGCAACGTGAATCGGTAACCAGCCAGTCTTTCCTGGTTTGTTGACATCAGCTTTCTGAGAGAGGAGGAGCTCCACCACTTCTTCATGTCCATTTTTAGCAGCTTCATACAGAGCAGAGGCTCCATCAGCAGCCTGGCTGTTGATGTCTGCACCTGCAGGGAGACCAGGGATCAGGGACCAGGCACCAGGGATAAGGGACCATGGGCCAGGGGCCAGGGACCATGAGCCAGGGACCAGGGAACATGGGCCAGGGACCAGGGACCAGGGAACAGGGAACAGGGACCAGGGAACAGGGACCAGGGACCATGGACCAGGGACCATGGGCCACGGACCAGGGACCAGGGACCAGATGTTTGCGATAAACCAGTTGTGACGATAACCATGGCATCTCTTACCGTGTTTGAGGAGGAGACGCAGGGTGGCCAGCTTCCCACTCTGAGCTGCAGAGAACAGCGGGGTGATGCCGTACATGTTGGACAGATTGTGTTTGGCTCCAGCCTTCAGCAGCATTTCACAGATCTCCACATTGTTTCCGGAAGCAGCTTCATGCAATGTCGTGCAACCCCGAATGCAGTGAGTGTTCACTGCCGCACCGCGGTTCAACAATGCCGCCACCATTGCAGTGCTGCTCCGTTCACAGGCTGCAGGAGAATCCAGATCACAATTATCAACCGTAATTCAGGTCTTCAGTGTCCAGATGTTAGCAGTACCAACATGACATCTCCTCCTGTCAGATTTACCTTTGTAAAGCGGTGTCTCTCTGTCATAGTTTGGGATGTCAGGATCTGCTCCGTTTTCCAGCAGCACCTGAATGCATCTCTGCTGTTCTCTGCTGACGGCAACCAGCAGCGCTGTCTCACCACGGTGCGTTCGCTTGTTGATCATCCCGGGCTGAGCTGAGTACAAAGACACAGAGCGAACGTCTTTGGGTTTTACTGTGGTGTGTGTGTGTGTGTGTGTGTGTGTGTGTGTGTGTGTGTGCCTATCTACCTGACAGCACCACTCTCAGACAGGTGTCCTGACCGTACCACGCTGCCTGGTGGATGGCGAGCCATCCTGGTTTACTCGGCAGCATCAGGTTTGTTCCTGGACACATGACCAGTGCCTTCAGGCTGCTGACATCACCAACACGGATCGCTTTGAACAGAGGCTCCTCCTCCCTGCAAGGAAGATCAGACACCTGTCCTGACTCACATCACACTGTCACATCTGACTGACCTGTCTCACCCATCTTGCCTGTCCCACCTGACTGACCTGTCTCACCCATCTTGCCTGTCCCACCTGATTGACCTGTCTCACATGTCCCACCTGACTAACCTGTCTCTCACGTCTCACCTGTCTCCAGGTGACAAGTGAGACAGACATGGTTACTAGACTCAATGTTGTGACCAGAAGATACTGTATGTTGTTACGAGACTATATGTTGTCAGTAGACTATAAGTTGTTACTAGATTATGTTGTTTTTGGACTACAAAAACCTAGTCTCACCGAGGGCATCAGTGTGGTTTAAGTCGGCCTTGCCTGTCCCTGTCTCACAGGAACAAACTGAACTCACTCTTCAGGTTCTGGAGCGACATGGACCAGATGGCCGTCAGGTCTACGATATGCCACCATTCTCTTTCCAGAACCCGTCATGAAGCGACTGATTGTTCCATCAAATGTCTTTCTGCCATGGCAACACCAAGAGCACAGAGACAGGTCAATGTTAGACCATTACGATTATTATTACTATTATTATTATGTTACACATGTTGTTTTTTATCTTTCCAGACCACAAACTGAATATGCCTAATACTACTATGACTAATATTATTATTATTATTATTATTTTTAATAATAATTAAACCAAAAAAATATTATTTAATAATAATAATAATATGTTGCCAGACTCAGATACTTCCAACAGGAAGAGGATGACAGGTTACTTACGGATCAGGGGGTTTTTCTCTTGGAGGATTTGGAGAACTGTAGTGTGCGGTCGTCTGGGCTGCAGGTGGATTGTGGGAGCTGTAGTCAGCAGATGGATTGCTGGAGCTGTAGTTAGCAGGTGGATTGTTGGAGCTGTAGTTAGCAGGTGGATTGCTGGAGCTGTAGTTAGCAGGTGGATTGTTGGAGCTGTAGTTAGCAGGTGGATTGTGGGAGCTGTAGTTAGCCGGTGTCTTGTAGAATTGTTGGTGGGTGTTTCTGGCCGCAGGGTTCAGCCTATTGTTTGGCTGGTGGGATGGGATGGCATCAGTCAGACTGCGCTCGATGGCGAGCTGAAGCAGCTCATCATCAGTCAGGTTACTGTAAAGAGAATAATCCTCCAACGCCATGATGGAGCTGAAGTCAGAGGAAAGAAAAATGAAAGAGAAAGTTTCAAACTGACCTCAGGTCTGCTGAGAATAAACTTTAAAATCACAGAAAAGATCTGACGCCTTTTTAAAAGTGCTGCTAGGAATCCAACATTTCCTCTGATGTAATGTCCTCCTGCTGTCTTTCTTCTGTCCTCCTGTCTCTCTGTCCTACTGCAGAAGATATGTTGGGGGTGGTTGGTTTATTTTAGGACCTGTAGTCTGAGCTCCTTGATCAGCTGACCTCTAAAGTTACCAGAAGACTTTTTTGAGCCTGCAGCAGAATAAACATGATGTTTAATGTGAAATAATAAAATTCAACTGAGCTGCAGGAGCCTCAGTGTAAAATAAAACAATTAAAAGACAACCAAATTAAAGTTGCATTTAATACATTTCATTTATCTGCTCAAACCAGCAGCCACGTTTCGCTGTGAGCTTCAGGAACCCTGGTCTTTTTTTCTGGCTGTCTCTTACAAGTTAACAACAAAATGCAAATAAGACTTTGTAACAGAGATAATATCTGTCGTTGTGTCCTTGGGCAAGACACTAAACCCTCCTAGCCTCCAGTGACATCACTGGCGTATCAATGTTTCGGTGGTGGTTGGAGAGGCCATAGATTGGCTGCCACGTTTCCGTCAGTCTGCCCCAGGGCAGCTGTGGCTACACATGTAGCTCACCATCACCAAGTTTAAAGGAATAATGGATCTATACTGTAAAGCCGCTTCGGGTGTCATGAAAAGCGCTATATAAGTACAATGCATTATTATTGTTATTATTATTATTGTTGTTATCAGATCAATGTGGTATAAAACCAGTATGACCAGTTCAAGTGAAGTGATCATGAAAATCTTCAAAATAAAATCTATAAAATGATTTCAGTTTAAGTGAGATTATGTCTTTGGTGACTTGTTCCAGCTGTCACGGCCTAAGATAAGCTAATAAGTTTGCTAACTAATGTGTTATTGACCAAAACCCTCAGGTGAGGCAGCAGAGAGGTCATGGAGCAGGAAGTGGATGAATCTGACAGGAATTGGAGTGTGGAGCGCCGACCAGACGTCATCAGAGGATGAGAAGGGACTGAACCCCACACCCAGCTTAGTCAGCCAATCACACAGAGGCACTCAGGAACTTTGATAGAAACCTGAGCAACTACTACTAGTATCACTAGTGGTACTAGTATTATTACTATTACTACTAGTACCACTAGTGGTACTAGTATTATTACCATTACTACTAGTATCACTAATGGTACTAGTATTATCATTATTACCACTAGTATCACTAGTGGTACTAGTACTATCACTAGTGGTACTAGTATTATAACCATTACTACTAGTATCACTAATGGTACTAGTATTATCATTATTACCACTAGTATCACTAGTGGTACTAGTACTATCACTAGTGGTACTAGTATTATTACTATTACTACTAGTATCACTAGTGGTACTAGTATTATCACTATTATTATCACTATTACTACTAGTATCACTAATGGTACTAGTATTATCACTATTATTATCACTATTACCACTAGTATCACTAGTGGTACTAGTACTATCACTAGTGGTACTAGTATTATCACTATTACTACTAGTATCACTAGTGGTACTAGTATTATCACTATTACTACTAGTATCACTAGTGGTACTAGTATCACTAGTGGTACTAGTATTATTACTATTACCACTAGTACCACTAGTGGTACTAGTATTATCATTAGTGGTACTAGTATTATTACTATTACCACTAGTATCACTAGTGGTACTAGTATTATCACTATTATTATCACTATTAGTACTAGTATTATCACTATTATTATCACTATTAGTACTAGTATCACTAGTGGTACTAGTATTATCACTATGACTACTAGTATTATAGTGGTACTAGTATTATCATTATTACCACTAGTATCACTAGTGGTACTAGTATCACTATTACTACTAGTATCACTAGTGGTACTAGTATAATCACTAGTGGTACTAGTATTATCACTATTATTATCATTATTACCACTAGTATCACTAGTGGTACTAGTATTATCATTATTACCACTAGTATCACTAGTGGTACTAGTATCATTATTACTACTAGTATCACTAGTGGCACTAGTATTATCACTAGTGGTACTCATATTATTACTATTACTACTAGTATTATCACTAGTGGTACTCATATTATTACTATTACTACTAGTATCACTAGTGGTACTTGTATTATTACTATTACTACTAGTACCACTAGTGGTACTAGTATTATCACTATTACTACTAGTATCACTAGTGTACTAGTATTATTACTATTACTACTAGTATCACTAGTGGTACTAGTATTATCACTATTACTACTAGTATCATTAGTTGTACTAGTATTATCACTATTACTACTAGTACCACTAGTGGTACTAGTATTACCACTATTACTACTAGTACCACTAGTAGTACTAGTATTACCACTATTATTATCACTATTACTACTAGTATCACTGGTGGTACTAGTATTATCACTAATGGTACTAGTATTATCACTATTATTATCACTATTACTACTAGTATCACTGGTGGTACTAGTATTATCACTATTATTATCACTATTACTACTAGTATCACTGGTGGTACTAGTATTATCACTAATGGTACTAGTATTATCACTGTTATTATCACTATTACTACTAGTATCACTAGTGGTACTAGTATTATCACTATTATTATCACTATTACTACTACTACTAGTATCACTAGTGGTACTAGTATTATCACTAATGGTACTAGTATTATCACTATTATTATCACTATTACTACTAGTATCACTGGTGGTACTAGTATAGTATTATCACTATTATTATCACTATTACTACTAGTATCACTAGTGGTACTAGTATTATTACTATTATTACTAGTATCACTAGTGGTACTAGTACTAGTATTATCACTAATGGTACTAGTATTATCACTATTATTATCACTATTACTACTAGTATCACTGGTGGTACTAGTATTATCACTATTATTATCACTATTACTACTAGTATCACTAGTGGTACTAGTATTATTACTATTATTACTAGTATCATCACTAGTAGTACTAGTATTATCACTATTATTATCACTATTACTACTAGTATCACTGGTGGTACTAGTATTATCACTATTATTATCACTATTACTACTAGTATCACTGGTGGTACTAGTATTATCACTAATGGTACTAGTATTATCACTATTATTATCACTATTACTACTAGTATCATTGGTGGTACTAGTATTATCACTATTATTATCACTATTACTACTAGTATCACTAGTGTACTAGTATTATTACTATTATTACTAGTATCACTAGTGGTACTAGTATTATCACTAATGGTACTAGTATCATTAGTTGTACTAGTATTATCACTATTAGTACCACTAGTGGTACTAGTATTACCACTATTACTACTAGTACCACTAGTAGTACTAGTATTACCACTATTATTATCACTATTACTACTAGTATCACTAGTGGTACTAGTATTACCACTATTACTACTAGCACCACTAGTGGTTCTAGTATTACCACTATTATTATCACTATTACTACTAGTATCACTGGTGGTACTAGTATTATCACTAATGGTACTAGTATTATCACTATTATTATCACTATTACTACTAGTATCACTGGTGGTACTAGTATTATCACTAATGGTACTAGTATTATCACTATTATTATCACTATTACTACTAGTATCACTGGTGGTACTAGTATTATCACTATTATTATCACTATTACTACTAGTATCAATGGTGGTACTAGTATTATCACTATTATTATCACTATTACTACTAGTATCACTGGTGGTACTAGTATTATCACTATTATTATCACTATTACTACTAGTATCACTGGTGGTACTAGTATTATCACTATTATTATCACTATTACTACTAGTATCATTGGTGGTACTAGTATTATCATTAGTGGTACTAGTATTATCACTATTACTACTAGTATCATTGGTGGTACTAGTATTATCACTATTATTATCACTATTACTACTAGTATCACTGGTGGTACTAGTATTATCACTATTATTATCACTATTACTACTAGTATCACTGGTGGTACTAGTATTATCACTATTATTATCACTATTACTACTAGTATCATTGGTGGTACTAGTATTTCTAGTATTTGAAGTAGAGAAACTCAACCGGATGAACAGATCAACAACGTGAATATGATCAGCGCATCCATCCATCCATCCATCCATCTTCTCCCTCTTATCCTCTCATAGGGTCAGGGGGGCTGGAGTCTATCCCAGCTGTCTTAGGGTGAAAGACAGGGTACACCCTGGACAAGTCTCCAGTTCATCACAGGACACATAGAGACAGACAACCACTCACACTCACATTCACACCTACGCTCAATTTAAATTAACCAGTTAACCTAATCCTATGATCAGAGCATCTCCTGTATTGACTCACTATACTATACTGTATTATTACTACTATAATATACTACTTTACTATACTATAATACTACTAATGTGCTATATGAAACTATACTATAACACTATTATACTACTACACTGTATGATAGTGTACTCTATTATACTAAAATATTATTATACTACAATACTATACGATAGTGTACTCTACTATACTAAAATACTATTATACTACTATACTATACTAGTGTACTATACTCTAATACTATTATATTAATATACTGCATTGTATTACTACTATGTACTACTATGCTATACTGTAAAAGTATATTATATTAAACTGTACTGTATTATTACTGTACTATAAAGTAGTTTTTCCTTCCATCCTTTAATCTCAGCTCAGTTCTGTCATAAAATAAACAGCATTAGTAACAGCTGACTGAAGTTTACTGTCACTGGTGTAGTGGTTAGCTCTGTCACCTCACAGCAAGAAGGTACTGGGTTCGATTCCCGGCCCGGGGCCTTTCTGTGTGGAGTTTGCATGTTCTCCTCATGTCTGTGTGGGTTCTCTCTGGTACTCCGGCTTCCTCCCACCATCCAAAAACATGCATGGGGATTAGGTTAACTGGTTAATTTAAATTGAGCGTAGGTGTGAATGTGAGTGTGAGTGGTTGTCTGTCTCTATGTGTCCTGTGATGAACTGGACACTTGTCCAGGGTGTACCCTGTCTTTCACCCTAAGACAGCTGGGATAGGCTCCAGCCCCCCTGACCCTATGAGAGGATAAGAGGGAGAAGATGGATAGATGGATGGATGGATGGATGGAGCTTACTGTCCCACTGGCAATTATTGGTAATCAAGCCCAGTTCTGGTCTGGATCCACTTCGACAGAAACACACTGAACTGCTTCACAAGCCTCCATTCAGAATATCACAGAAAATATCATACACTACCTTCAGTCACGTGGTGGAGACCAGGAACCTCCTGGTGGTCACATGAGGACCAGATGAGCTGAACTTCTAGGAGGTCTGGCACGGCTCGGTTCCGCCCTCTTCGTGGACTCGACCAGACCGACCTGGGTTCAGAGCAGCGGCTCGGCATGTTACAGAAATGACTGCTTCATGACAGCTGGTTTGGTGCGTTCACAGGTTTATGAGCTCAGATTTCACGCAGTCCAGCGTGACGCTGCTACCGAATAGGGCGGCAGAAACGGGTGAAGCTGCTGGGGATTTTATTTAAATGAGCGCGTGTCGGTGTGCTGGATGTGAGCCGAAGTCCAGAAGGGATCGTGTGGATTAGGTCAATGGATGACGTCGAAGGATTTCTGCTTTCTTGCTCTCGTTAATCACTGAAATCATTCTGTGATGCGACTTTTGAATTGAATCTGGCGTGACGCTCCCTCCGCACAGACAGATCTGGATTTTCTGTTTTAGACCTGCTGCCTGGAGCACTGAATATCCACCGAAATAAAAAAAATATTCATTTTAAATATGACCATCATCGTCATTATGTTTAACGGGCCTGTGGGTTGACTGTTAAAGAAATTTTAAAAAGCACATTTTTAAGCAGGATCTGGTTCAAGGTTTCTTCCGCGTAGGGGACGCTCCAGCTGATGGACGCTGACAGCGGCTGGATGCGGGATCTGGTCCCTGCCCTCACCGAACCGAACCGGGTTTTTCTGTTCAACAGATGTTCCTCAGAAAAGTGGAGATTTCCCAGAAGCAGCCGCAGCTCGGTTCTGATTGGTTGATTCTTTCACTGGGAGTCTCAGACTCTTCTCTGCAGATGAGCGAGGATTTTCTGCTATCACTAGATTTTTGAACGAGTCTGGCGTGACGTCCCTCGGAGCAGGGATCTCCTTGGAAACGGTTGGTGACACCCCCATCAAGGATGGTTGCGGCTGACATCCGCCACCTGCTCTCCCACTGACGACCAGTTTCATACTGGGGCACTTCCGGTGAGCAGATGTTCTCCAGCAGCAGAATGACTCTGAACCAGTCCAGCCAGCTGTGCGCTCAGCTGGAGGAGCTGCAGGAGCTCGCCTTCATCGAGAGGCCGATCCGCAGGAGCCTCAAGGTATTTACAGCTTTTCGTGACAGACCATGATGAGACATGAAGTGATGAAGATGTGACATGTTGTAAGTCAGTGGGAGGAAGATCATCAGATCATCAGCCTCCATGCAGGAAGCAGACGGGAGATCCTCTTTCTGCAGCGTGACGCAGTTTCTGTCTGTCTGACTGCTGAGCAGATAGACAGACAGAAACTGGGGATCTCCACCTCTTCCTCCTCTCTTCCTCTTCCTCTCCTCCTCCTCTTCCTCTCCTTCTTCTCCTCCTCTCCCTCTCCTCCTCTTCCTCTCCTCCTCTTCCTCTCCTCCTCCTCTTCCTCTCCTTCTTCTCCTCCTCTCCCTCTCCTCCTCTTCCTCTCCTCCTCTTCCTCTCCTCCTCCTCTTCCTCCACCCCCCTCTCTTCTCCTCCTCCCCTCTCCTCCTCCTCCTCTCACTTGAAACTGCGTGGGTGGAGGGGCGGGGCGTTACAATGACGAGATTGGGGGTGTGGTCTGTGGTCTTCTTGTGGTTGGACCCCTGTTGTCATGACGACAGTCACACACCAGTCCCTTCCTGTAAATACATAGTCTGTCTTTATCTGCTTCTACACCTGAGAGACAGGTAGACAGTGAGAGATTCGATTTGATTTTTAAATCAGCTTTATTGTCTGCTCTTCATAAACCTTTTCTACAATGTTCTCCCAGTTTTTATTAGTGTGGGTCTCATCATGCAGAAACACCCCCAGGTATTTCAGACCTCCTTTTTTCCAGGTGAGGCCATCAGGTAGCCTGAGCCGATCCCCCAGCCTTTTTCCCACCATCAGAGCCTCGCTCTTCCCCCAGTTCACCTTCGCAGATGAAATAAAAGTACTGTGCCAATTAAAAGTCAATGTCCCTCTGATTGTTGACCAACATGATGAGATCATCTGCATAGACAGTCAGTTTAAAAGACACACTACACTGGGGGAAGCTCACACCGTTCAGATGGTTTCTCAGTTTATGTAGCAGAGGCTCGATGTCCAGAGAGTAGAGCATCCCAGAGAGAGAGCAGCCCTGCCTCACCCCCCTCTGGACTCCAGATGGAGCACTCAGCCCCCCATTAATCTTCAGTTCACTCGCAATGTCACTATAGAGGACCCGGATCATGGCTATGAAGCCCGGGTTGAAGCCAAAGGCAGACAAAGTCTGCCATAAGTACTGGTGTTCAACCCGGTCAAAAGCCTTCTCCTGGTCTATGGAAATAAGACCAGTCTCTACAGCCAATGAACTGGAGAGGTCCAAAACATCCCGAATTAAAGTGACATTGTCACTGATGAGTCTGCCGGGCACACAGTAAGTCTGGTCCGGGTGGATGATGGACGCCATCACCTCCCTCAGTCTAAGGGCCAGAGCTTTGGACAGGATCTTATAATCCATGCACAGCAGGTAGACGGAGAGATTGATTGGTCAATCACTGCACAACAGAGGTCACAATAAAGCAGTACATATTCAGAAGATGGCCTGACCTTTACCGTCTGAATGTTTGGTGTTTGTTTCAGACAGCAGAGGAGATCGATCAGCTGACTGTGGATGAGGACCTGAATGACATAGAGAGGGCCGTCTACCTGCTCAGGTAAGAGCCAGTCATCATTTTCATAGCTAAATAATGGATGGTTCTGATCCACATCAGGTGCCCTCAGGGTTCATGTTAATGTCCTTGTCCTCAGTGTGGGTCAGGAGGTCCAGAGAGCCAGCGTCATCAGTCACCTGCCCAGTCTGGTTCGCCAGAATCCAGCTGAGACGTTTCGCCGGGTAGTGCCAAAGGTCCGGGTACGTACCCAGGCAGACAGTAGTACTACAGTAATGGTACTACAGTAGTACTACACTGAGGTGGCCAGTATGTGTCATCCAGGTTACCTGACCTCTCTGACTCAGGAGGTCCTGAATGGATCCGCAGCAGAAATCCAGCTGGCAGCTGCAGCGTCTTTCCTGACCATCCTGCAGGACGACATCATCCTGATCCACACCCACACCTTCTCCATCCTGAAGACCATCCTGCTGCACCTGAATCACAGAGACACAGGTAACACCACCTGAGACAAAATTGATTCAGTGACTAAATATTTCTGAACTTTATATCACATCTTTTATTTTTGCTGCTTTTGAGACATTAACTGAGGAAAGTTTCTGTTGTTGTTATTAATGATGTTATTAACGTTGTTGCTATTAATGATGTTGTTATTTGTTATTTGTCAGTGGTGAGCAACGCCTGGTTGGAGACCCTGCTGTCGGCCATCAATGCTCTACCCAAGGAGACCATCAAACAAGAGGTAATCACTGACAGTTATTGATCAGTGATCACTGATCAAGGTAATTGATTGATACCTTCCACCATGTCGTTAATCCCTGGTTATTGATCAACATTAGAACAATTTAAAGTACAACATCAGTAAACAGCTGGTGTCTCCCAAACTGAAAAATGTAGTGAGTCGCAGGAGACGGGTCTTTGCTCCATCTGGGACCATGAAATGTTTTGGCTGTGGAGCAGAGGAGCACCTGATCCTCTGTCCCAGAGAAAGCAGGAGCACATTGGGTGGCCGGGTGCTGACAGGACTCCGGTTCCTCTGGTGGTTAGGGTTAGGACAGCAAAAAGAGATGAGAGATCTGAAGAAAGAACCTGAGGACAATGACAATGATCTTATCAATGATGAGGATGGTTTCTACAGAGACCTCTTTAAGGGTGAGTGGTCACATAATCCAGATGTGCACAGCAGCTTCCTCAGCGGTCTCCCTCAGGTCACGGCAGAGGCTAAGTGTGGGTTAGCAGCACAGCTAATGCTGCAGGAACTACAAACTGCCACGTCGAGCCTGCAGAGTGGCAGAGCTCCAGGATTGGACGGCCTTCCTGTCCACTTCAGTAATTCCTCCTGGTCTGTGCTGGGACCAGACCTGCTGGAGGTTCTGGAAGACAGTCTCCAGAATGGAAGACTGCCTCAGAGCTGCAGGAGGGCCGTCATCAGTCTGCATTAGATCTGCAAGACCTGAAGAACTGGAGGCCAGTGGAGGATCCTCCACTCGTAGCTGTAAACTCTTTTATCTCAGTGATCAATGTTGCGGAGGACAAATGTCCTTTCTGTGGACAGAGAGAGACAATATTTCACTGTCTTTATGAGTGTCCTCGTTTATCTGTACCGTTTCTGTTTTTAACAAATGTTTTTACCAGTTTTAAAGAGGGTTTTAACAGGCAGTTTTTTTAACTGTGGTTTTAAATACACTCAGTAGCAGGAGGAGGGTGGAGAGCTGGATGTGGTCTCTGTACTGAAGAACCTGATCCAGTCCAGACTGCTGGTAGACTACAGGTTCTCGGTTCTACCTGGGGTCTTTCAGGCAGGTCTGAACTGAGGATCAGGTTCTGTGCTGGGTGTCAGAGGGTCAGCTCTTTTATGGAGATGATTTATTTATTTTTGAATGGAAGCTGATTTAAACTGAGTTTCATTGGTTTTATTTATGAAGAGAAGGTCCAGATGAAGAGTTGATGAAGTTGATTTAAATTCTATCTCTCTCTCTCTCTCTCTCTCTCCAGGTGCTGAACCCTCTCCTCTATCAGTCTCAGCTGTCTCACTCTCTTCAGGCTCGTCTAGCCAGCTGTCGCATTTTAGGGAAAGTCGCCTGCAAGTTCGACTCTCACATGTGAGCTGCACTGTAGTACTAGTACAAATACTGTAGTACTACGCACTGTATACAGCAGTACTTAAATTAGATTGTTTTATACTTTTAAGACAGTAGATAACAGTTAACTTCCTCTCTTCTCTCTAAAACACTGACCTGACAGCATTAAACTGCTGGTTTTCTGCAGGATGTTCTAGAAATAAAAAGCAGGTCAAACTCTCCACAGAGATGTGACCCATAATATTCACAGCTTCAGACTCACACTGTCAGGGTCTCAGGGAGGGAAGCAGGTCTGAACTGGTTTTGCTGGATCCACGTGGTCCAGTCAGGAGCTCTGCCGGCCCTCTGAGGGAACCACACTACCAGAGGGCATCTTGTCCTGATTTATGGTCTACCTTCGACGTAAACCTGGTCTGCGTCTAACAGATGTGTGTCCTGTGTCAGAGTGAAGACGGATCTGCTGCCTCTGGTCTGCTCGTTGTGTCAGGACATGGAGTTTGAGGTCCGAGCTTGTATGTGTCGTCAGCTAGAAAGCATCGCTCGAGCAACGGGGTAAACCTCAGCCACCGACACCAAACACAACCCAGACCACCTGCCGGGCTTACAGTCACTGTTTCCTGTTTCCTGTCCTCCAGGATGGAAAACACCAGGACAGAGCTGCTTCCTGAACTGGTGGAGCTTGCCAGGGACGAGGACAGCAGCGTCCGCCTCGCCGCATTTGACACCATCATCAACCTGATGGAGATGATTGACAGCGGTGAGTCACCTAGTGGACCCGGTAGATCCAGATCACTAGATCCAGATTATGGACTCTGTGGTCTAAAGCTTCCCTCTCCCCTCTCAGAGGACACAGTCCACATTGTCATCCCACTGGTCATGTCGATCTGTGAGGCACCATCACAGACTGACAAAGCTATCTTGGCGTCTCTGTCTTTCCAGTTTGGGAAGGTGTGCAGCGAACTGGCAGGTGAGTCAGACTCTACTGGACCAAGGCAGAACCTGTAGGGTGGTCATGAGCCCAGCAATAGGGTCGTGGTGGAGTCTGGGGAGAGCGTTGGCATGGCAAACCAGCTATTCAGGAGTTATTAATCAGCCGTTGTTTCAGGATCTCTGTCAGATGAGCAGAAGGACCAGTTGCTCCAGCGGTTTAAGGCGTTCTGCGTCGCCGGTCTGCAGACTGATGGAAACCAGACTGACGAGTCAACGTTGATCCGCTGCAACTGCTGCTACAACCTGCCGGTACAACCAAAGCCACTCGGTTCAGGTGGGCCTGCAGTCCTCCAGATCGCTAATGTCACTTCCTGTTCTCTCTAGGCCATGGTGGTGTTTCTTGACTCTGCCCACTTCCTGTCTGAGCTCTACCCGTCTTTCTCCGGTCTTTGCTGTGACCCAGAAGTCAGTGTTCGACGAAGTGCTGCAGCCAGTTTCCACCAGGTCAGAAATCAGTTTATCCTTAGGGAAGGTGATGCAGTCATTACAGCTTCAGGATGGTGGAACAGAAACCAACCAGAGAGCCAGCTCCATCAGTCAGGTGAACTGCAACAGGTGCAGGCTCATTCAGACAGTAGAGCTAAAAACAAGAAATTAGAAATTAATAAAATCCATTGTGAAGCCGCTTTGATCTAAATAATGTTTAAAGAGCACATAATATAGAATATATAAGCAGTATCAGGTGTTTTTGGTTTAAAGATTAGCTTTACTATTAGCTCTGCTGCTTAAAATATAACATGTAGTGATCATAATAATCCATCCATTCATCCATTTTCTACCGTTTATCTTCACGTAGGGTCGAGGAGGGGCTGGAGCCTTGATTATAATAATAATGTAAAATGTAAAAGAAGGCTCTGAAGCTTTCATGTTGTTATGAGGAGAAAATAAGTTTTAAAAACAAAATGGTAAAAGATAAAAAGCTCAGCAGCTTGAAGCTGAATGCTGTCTTCTCTGATGTCACCTGATTGTCCCCGCCCCTTCCTGTCAGGTGGTGAAGCTGCTCGGTTCAGAAGTCCAGCTGGTCCACAAAGAGCTGCTGGTTCTTCTGCAGGATGACGCTCTGGAAGTGAGTCCAGTCCGATTAGGTCTTGTCGAAGGACAGGATTGTTAGTATAGAAGTATAGTAGTATATTTATTGTAGATTATAGTATATTATAGTATTATAATAGTATTTCGCGAAGGTTTCCACATACTGATATTAACCGATTTTCATTAACCTCGAGGATGATTGTCAGTTTTTAGTTTTTTCTTTTTTAGCTGTTATCCAGATGTTGGTTTTATTCATGTTTTTCAGACGTCATCCAGATGTTAGTTTTATTCATGTTTTTTATACGTCATCCAGATGTTGGTTTTATTCATGTTTTTCAGACGTCATCCAGATGTTAGTTTTATTCATGTTTTTTATACGTCATCCAGATGTTAGTTTTATTCATGTTTTTTATACGTCATCCAGATGTTGGTTTTATTCATGTTTTTTATACGTCATCCAGATGTTAGTTTTATTCATGTTTTTCAGACGTCATCCAGATGTTAGTTTTAGTCATGTTTTTTATACGTCATCCAGATGTTGGTTTTATTCATGTTTTTAGATGTCATCCAGATGTTGGTTTTATTTATGTTTTTTTTACGTCATCCAGATGTTGGTTTTATTCATGTTTTTCAGACGTCATCCAGATGTTGGTTTTATTCATGTTTTTCAGACCTCATCCAGATGTTGGTTTTATCCATGTTTTTAGACGTCATCCAGATGTTGGTTTTATCCATGTTTTTAGACGTCATCCAGATGTTAGTTCCAGATGTTGGTTTTATTCGTGTTTTTCAGACATCATCCAGATGTTGGTTTTATCCATGTTTTTAGACGTCATCCAGATGTTAGTTCCAGATGTTGGTTTTATTCGTGTTTTTCAGACATCATCCAGATGTTGGTTTTATCCATGTTTTTAGACGTCATCCAGATGTTAGTTCCAGATGTTGGTTTTATTCGTGTTTTTCAGACATCATCCAGATGTTGGTTTTATCCATGTTTTTAGACGTCATCCAGATGTTAGTTCCAGATGTTGGTTTTATTCGTGTTTTTTAGATGTCATCCAGATGTTGGTTTTATTCATGTTTTTCAGAAGTCATCCAGATGTTAGTTTTATTTATTTTTCAGACGTCATCCAGATGTTAGTTTTATTCATGTTTTTCCGACGTCATCCAGATGTTAGTTTTATTCATGTTTTTCAGACGTCATCCAGATGTTAGTTTTATTCATGTTTTTCAGACGTCATCCAGATGTTGGTTTTATTCATTTTTCAGACGTCATCCAGATGTTAGTTTTATTCATGTTTTTAGATGTCATCCAAATGTTGGTTTTATTCATGTTTTTAGATGTCATCCAGATGTTAGTTTTATTCATGTGTATTAGACGTCATCCAGATGTTGGTTTTATCCATGTGTATTAGACGTCATCCAGATGTTAGTTTTATTCAGGTTTTTCAGACGTCATCCAGATGTTGGTTTTATTCATGTTTTTAGACATTATCCAGATGTTAGTCTTACAAACTGAAGCTTTTATTGTGCTCCTTGTTGAGGTGTTGGATGCTCTGATGAATCACCTGGAGGAAACTCTGGAGGCGGTTCTTTCCAGAGGTGAGAACCTGACACTGGACAACAAGGTGAGAAACCAACTGCACTAAAACTAGTTCAGGGTTCTAGATCTGCTCACATCCTGTCTTTATGGTTCATGGTCTGTCCTTTTCCTGTCACCAATCTGATCTCGGTTCTCGCGTCCTGTGATTCTCCTCTGGTCCCTCTGGTTCCTCATCAGTTCCAGGAGCTGCTGGCAGCTCTGCTGCTGGCGGAGCAGAAGGTTAGCTGCTCTCTACGCTGGCGACTGCATGAGAAACTGCTGCAGCAGTACAGCTGCATGGCCAGACTGCTGCCTGGAGAAGTTTTGCACCAGAGCTTCTCTCCTCGGATCTTCACAATCCTCACCACCAACGTCAGCACCACACGACACGACTGAGTTCGAGTAAGGCAGGTGAACATACAGGTAACTTCCCCTCTGGTTGTTGGTGTTGTAGAAGGTGCTGCCAGTCCAGAAGGAGGCCGCTCGGACATTCTGCACTTTCCTTCGTTATAATCGCAAACAGGAGCAGCGCCAAGAGATGATGGAACGACTGATCCAAGGTTAGAATACTGCGGAGTGTTGTTACAGGTCAACAGGTGACCTCAGCACCTGCTGACGTCACCTGAGGTCTTGTCTCCTGTTTCAGATCTGGCTCAGGGGCGGAGCTACTGGAACCGACTCAGGTTTCTCGACGTTTGTGAAACAGCCACTGAGATTTTCTCCAGAAAATACTTCAACAAACACTTCCTGGTCCCGGCCCTGGAGCTGGTCCACGACCCGGTCGCCAACGTCAGGTAGCTCAGTTGTGTCTGGTCAGGCAGGTCAACTAGTCATCATCACACCTGTCTGTCTGTCCTTCAGGTTCAAGTTGTGTCAGTTGCTGCCCAGACTGCGATCGTCACTGCGTCTGCCAGCAGACAAACAGCTGCTGCAAAAGCTGGACTTCTGCGTCCAGAAAGTTCTCTGCAGAGAAAAAGACAAGGACGTGGTGGCCACCATCCGCAAGGTACCAGTTCAAGACTGGTCTAGTCTACAGAGACCAGTCCAGAATAATAACCTGTGAGGGATTAACTGTGCCCATAATGTTTTTCAGACAGTGCTGGAACTGGACAAACTGGACCTGGCAGAACCTGTAAGTAGCTGGTTTTTATAAAGGACTAAATGAATTCTGCTTCCTCTGGTTCCTGAGGTTCCTCTGGTTCCTGAGGTTGCCGGGGTTCAGCCATCTGATGTGTGCTTTGTCTTGGCAGTTCCACAAGAGGCAGGAGAAAGACTTACTGGACCAGAAGAAGGAGAAGGAAGAGACTCTGCTGCTAGAGATGGTGAGTCTGAAGCTGACGCATCAGCTGTTGTTTTGTTGTTGTTGTTGTTGTTTTAATGACATCTCGTCTGTCGTCAGGAGCAGCTGGAGCGCCAGCAGACTGAAGGGAAAGCCTCTGAAAAACACACTGAGAGGAAACGTGAGAAGAGGTTTTTATTTGAGATTAAATCGTTCAGAGTGTCTTTTATTGATCATCATGTTTCTGTCTTTGACAGGAAGAGACAGTAAGACCAGTCTGTCTGCTGTCAAGTCCATGTCCATGTCCTCATCTGGAGCTAGTCTGTCCTCCTCTGGTAAGAACAGGTCTTTTCACACTGATCTGGTCTCCAGTCCAGACCCTTTTTAACCAGTCACTATTCTTCTTATGACAGTAACCAGTGTTTGGTGTGATGAACCTGTAGACTAGAGTTTGAACTGCTTCTTCTTCCAGGTAAAGAGATGAGAAGAGCCAAACTGTCACGGAGTCGATCTCTCAGCAGTCAGCCAACAGCGTCCAAAACTGCCAACTCAGACAGACCTCTGTAAGAACTGCTTCCTGTCCCTTAAAATCAGGTTCAGGTCTCAGGCTCTCAGGGTTCAGTACCACAGGTCTGGACCAACAAAGATCGCTCTGTTCCAGTCCTCAGCTGTGGTCCTGGTCCATGTTCCAGTCCTCAGCTGTGGTCCTGGTCTTTGACGAAAGAGGAAGTGAACTGTTTTTCTGGACTGACAGAAGCCAGTTGGCGACCCATCCAGATCCTTGAGGTCCAGACTATAAAACTGTCCAGTGATTCAGACCACTACTCTGACCAGAACTCTGGCTGACCACCAGTTTTTAGACCTGGACCTCCTCTGAGGCCCGCTGCTGGGTTCTGCTGGGATGGTCAAAACACACTTCAGGTGTTCTTAATATTTTGATTTCTGGTTCTGTTTTTCAGGAAAGTGAAAGAGCTGATCAGCATGTCTGGACCTGGGAAGTCCTCCATGTCATCCAGCAAAGGTAGCAAACATACCAGGACCCTCACAGTCCAGGACCCTCACAGTCTAGGACCCTCCACTGATTGTTGTGTTTCACATCACTTACAGATGACTCCTTCAGAGCAGCCCACTTCTCTATGGCAAACCAGTCCGCCTCCTCCATGCCAGTCCTGATCCGCAGCAACACCACCAGCCTGCTGGAGAGGGTCGGTGCACTGGACAACAGGACCAGTGCCACGGACCACAGGACCAGTACCACGGACCACAGAAACAATGCAGTGGAGCAGAGAACAGGTTCAATGGACCACAGAAACAGTACCACAGACCATAGGACCAGTACCATAGACCAGAGAGACCATAGGACCAGTACCCTAGACCAGAGAGACCATAGGACCAGTACCATAGACCAGAGAGACCATAGGACCAGTACCTTGGACCAACATAGTAAAACTGTGAACCGGGGGTCTGGAGCGAAGGACAACCAGTCAAGAAAGCTGTCCATGTGAGTTCTTGGTTTCTTGTGGTTATAATGTGGAGCCTGTTTAAAACTGGTTTATCCCCATTTTAAACCATTATGAATTTATGGTTTTAAACCCTCTCCAGTGTATTTGGTCTTGTTGTAGTACTATCAGGCAGTCTGGTTACCATGGTAATAATCAAGCTTGGCCTCATTTAGTGAACAGGAAGTGACACTGGCTGGAAGGGCTT
This sequence comes from Synanceia verrucosa, assembly GCA_029721515.1. Classification (NCBI taxonomy): domain Eukaryota; kingdom Metazoa; phylum Chordata; class Actinopteri; order Perciformes; family Synanceiidae; genus Synanceia; species Synanceia verrucosa. The sequence goes on from CM056570.1 coordinate 174,872, forward strand.
TAACCTTCAGTCAGATGATTTGTGTTTTTTTTTTTCTCCACAGAAACAGGAAGTCAAACTCTTTCAGCATCCAGTCGGGACGAGACTGAAGATGACATCATACCTCCACCAGGCCAGCAGCCAATCAGCTGTCAGGGTTTAGTTCAAGACCATTAACAGCTTCAGAACATTACCCAGAGTGCAACAGGACATCATCTCTTCCAGACAGTTCAGCTGAGCACTGTGTTCTCTTATGACCTCATCCTGTCATCTGATTGGTTCAGTAAACTCCACACATGCCTGCTGTTGGTGTGTTCTTATTGGCTGGTCGCTCACCTGGTGGCATTTGATTGTTTGGATTATGGTTTGGTTTGAAAAATGTGATGTCAATGTCTGATGTCTGTCAGAGAGAAGAGACAGAACTTAATTTTAATGTTTATTTTTTACAGTGGAGATTTTCTGCAGGTGGTAAACATTTAACAGACAAATGCACAATGCTATGCTATGCTAGGGATGGCCATGCTAACGTTCACTGATGGACTCTAAACAGCATGTCCTGATTAAAAATATTATCTATAATATATGCTGTGTATATATATATACACATATATATATATATATATATATATATCTCCAGAGTTTATCACTCATATCAGAGCCTCCAACTTTATCTCCTTCACTTTAACTGGACTCTAGTTCACTACCCTTCACCAAAAGAGAAAAGGAGTGAGGAATTTAAACTGAATTCACCTTTTTAGACCCAAATTTGATCCAGAAAACTGCAATTCACTGAGAAGTCAGAAATGAATGCAGAATAACAAACAACCTCTAAAACACATTTTACTGTTCAGGATTGACAGGAAATACCTGAAAAATTTAACATCTCAATCAAAAAATAATCATAATATGATTTGAGATTTTTTTTTCTGTTTTTTTGTAAAACAGTAAATTTGAAAATTCCTGGATAAAAATAATAATTATATTTTATCATTAAAGAAATCACTTTGATTAAAGAGCTGCTCATAGTGGTGGCTTAACCATTACAAAAACATTAAAAATAGTCTGGTAATCAGTAATGCTGTTAATTTAGGACAGAGGTGGTAAACACCTGACACTGGGTGGAGGACATTTCATATATATCACTACATTATATTATCTAATATATCATGATATCATATTATATTGCATATCCTCCTGCTCTCATCACCTCACCTACTAATGATGTTAATGACTGATTTTCCATAGACTGTAAATAAATAGTGGACGGAGCCATCATGACGTCGCTCGTTGGTTTGTGAACAACATCAATGAAGCCCACAGGAAGTAACTAAACCTTCATTCACTCTAACAGCCAGCAGGGGGCGATACTGGTGCTTTCAAAAAGAACTCTGTTTGCATTGAAGTCTATGGGGAAATGTCAATCACAGTTCATGTGAATTATGGAGGCTCATTGCTAACCAAGCTAGCTCGCTAGTGCTGGCGTTAGGTGATAACATAGCGGTTGCTATGCTAACGATACCAGTGTAACATATATCTCTCTGTCTCTGTCTATCTCCCTGTCTGTGAGGAACTGATACTTCTCAAAGTAGTGTTTCTGTACATTGTGATGTTTGTTCCCGTTTACTTTTTCATCATGAGTGAGGAGCTAATGTTAGCATCACATTAACACATGCAACACAGCAGTTAGCAGTCCACTGTGACCAGGTGCCGTTCCCTTAGCATAGCAACTGCTATGTTATCAGCTACTGCTAACACACCGCTAATACATGATGTTATTTAGTGGTAAACGGTGCCAGTGTCTCCTCAGATGAAGGAAACATGAGCTGAGAGCTCAGACCATCAGTGCTCCTCCTCTTCAGCAGAGACCTGTCAATCACACTGTAGCCACGCCCCAAAGCTTTATGTGTTATTTCACCATATAAACTGGTCAGACTTCTTTTTGAAACCACCAGTATCGCCCCCTGCTGGCAGAGAATGAAGTTTAAGTTACTTCCTGTGGGCTTCATTGAACAGACCCTGGTGTTGACCACTGTGATTTACCTGACAGGTAACAGGTGTCCTCACACCTACCCAGAGCATTATGCTGACTTTTCTCCACTGCCACCAGCTCACCTTGGTGACATGATGGTGGCACTAGAGGATCGTCATGGTTACACTTCATCCTGAACACTGATGCACTTTATCCATCCATCCCATAATATTAGAACATGAACATGAGCTGCTAACAGAAAACATGGAGATTACTGTTGTGTATTAAATCATCTAAGAGGAACGCTGCACTGCTGATGACATCACACAGCTTCCATCACACAGGAAGCTGGTGGGGCTCGATGACCCGACCCATGGACAGCACGGTGCCACTCGCCTCATGGTAGACAATGAAGAGAAAGGGTCTGTTGATGGTCAGCCGAGGAGGAAGAGGAGAGAGCACACTGGCCCCGCCTCCTGCTGTGATGTCATCGTCACGCTCATCAACAGACAGCACAGATTTAAGATGAACCTGGAGTTTCACAATAAAAGACAAAACACAGACACAATTAACAAAATAAAGGATCAAATAAATCAAACTGAGAGAAATGAGTTCTGAAATAAGACCAGACCCCAGAGACCGGTCCAGCCATAGACATCCTATTTTGATAGATGTAGCATTGGCTGCTGGGACGCTAGAACTACAGCCGCCATCTTGGAGTGGTGAGTCAGACAAAGCATAGAAAATCATAGATAGAATACAGAGCATAGAGAACTTTAACAGTACTGAAGAGACAGAATGCCGGCTAGTGTGCAGCATACTCCTGCTCAAATGAGGGGATTACTTTTCACAGGTAAGATTTAACATTATATCATAAACCCCGCCGAACCGTGTCCTTAATCATAGATACACTATATTGCCAAAAGTATTTGCTCACCTGCCTTGACTCACATATGAACTTCAGTGACATCCCATTCCTAATCCATAGGGTTCAATATGACGTCGCTCCACCCTTTGCAGCTATAACAGCTTCAACTCTTCTGGGAAGGATGTCCACAAGGTTTAGGAGTGTGTTTATGGGAATTTTTGATGTATTTGTGAGGTCACACACTGATGTTGGACAGAAGGCCTGGCTCTCAGTCTCTGCTCTAATTCATCCCAAAGGTGTTCTATCAGGTTGAGGTCAGGACTCTGTGCAGGCCAGTCAAGTTCATCCACACCAGACTCTGTCATCCATGTCTTTATGGACCTTGCTTTGTGCACTGGTGCACAGTCATGTTGGAAGAGGAAGGGGCCAGCTCCAAACTGTTCCCACAAAGTTGGGAGCATGGAATTGTCCAAAATGTCTTGGTATGCTGAAGCATTCAGAGTTCCTTTCACTGGAACTAAGGGGCCAAGCCCAGCTCCTGAAAAACAACCCCACACCATAATCCCCCCTCCACCAAACTTTACACTTGGCACAATGCAGTCCGACAAGTATCGTTCTCCTGGCAACCGCCAAACCCAGACTCATCCATCAGATTGCCAGATGGAGAAGTGTCATTCATCACTCCAGAGAACTCGTCTCCACTGCTCTAGAGTCCAGTGATGGCGTGCTTTACACCACTGCATCCGACGCTTTGCATTGCACTTGGTGATGTATGGCTTGGATGCAGCTGCTCGGCCATGGAAACCCATTCCATGAAGCTCTCTGTGCACTGTTCTTGAGCTAATCTGAAGGCCACATGAAGTTTGGAGGTCTGTAGTGATTGACTCTGCAGAAAGTTGGTGACCTCTTCACACTATGTGCCTCAGCATCCACTGACCCCGCTCCATCAGTTTACATGGTCTATCACTTCATGGCTGAGTTGCTGTCGTTCCCAAACACTTCCACGTTCTTATAATACAGCTGACAGTTGACTGTGGAATATTTAGGAGTGAGGAAATTTCACCACTGGATTTGTTGCACAGGTGGCATCCTATCACAGTTCCACGCTGGAATTCACTGAGCTCCTGAGAGCGACCCATTCTTTCACAAATGTTTGTAAAAGCAGTCTGCATGCCTAGCTGCTTGATTTTATACACCTGTGGACATGGAAGTGATTGGAACACCTGATTCTGATTATTTGGATGGGTGAGCGAATACTTTTGGCAATATAGTGCACATGTATGACAATAAAAAAACAAAACATGAAAATCAGTGGTATTTAGCGAGCTATTGTTAATAAAATAAGCTGACAGTTCATAGGTCCTGTCAAATAGATTACACTGAGCGGAGCATATCACCATTCCAAGGTGGCGGCCCCGTGTCTCGTCAGCGGCCATAGGCAGTTACGTTCCATGCTACGTCTATCAATATAGGATGTCTATGGGTCCAGCCCCCGTCGAACCACTGTGGACTGGTCCAGAACCCCCATCTGTAATTCACCTGTGTGAGTTTGAGTCCTTCAGCCTCGCCCATGCTGCTGAGGTCAGCGCCCTCCTGGAACACCTGAGTGATGTTCAGACTCTGCAGGACATCACGCAGAGAATAGGAATGCTCCAGCAGGAAACGAGGAAGCTGCACCTCCAACTTCCTGTTGACAAAATAAATCTTCAGAGTAGTTGCTCATTGCTTCTGTTAAATAAACAAAAACATAAATTAAACAAGACTTCTCACGTCCTCTTGAGCTGTCTGATCCAGGCCCTGATCTTCTCTCCGGTTACTTCGTCTTCGACCATGGAGATGTCCACGTCTTCATCAGGCAGCACTACCAACATGGCTGTCCCGCCCGCCATCGGCAGCTTCAACACGCCGACCTTCACCAAGCGGTCGTACGCCAGGAAGTACTTATCGGCCCTGAACATCATGGGAACCATGACGACACGATACTTGTCCACGTAGAAACGCTCGTGCTGGGTGAAGGAGGTGTTAAAGGCCGGACTGAACCGGGCTGCAACACAGACACGACTCCATTAACACTGAGGATTTAAAGGATGGCCCACAGACAGGTGCCAGGTGCCAGGTGATACATACTTTGGTAGGAGGCGATAGTGGCCAGAAGCAGCTCAGTGTTTGGGTCCAGGTTGGTCACCAGCTCCTGGACCTGGTCTCCGGTCTGCTCCTGGGCCCAGCGGTTGATGGTGTCTGCAGCTTCCAGTGGCACCGTGTAGGCCAAACTATGAGCCTGACCCCCAAACTTGGTCTGAACCAGGTCCAGGTAGGACGAGGACACTTGAATGCCTTGAGCGGGGAGGATGGCCAGGCCCTGCTTCAGGGCCATGGCTGGGCTCCCCTGTTGGATGATGGTCCTCAGACTCTGAAACAGATCTGAGAACAGCACAGACTGATTGTAGTGTCTCAGTTTACAACACCGAGACTGACCCTAACCTGACCTACCTGGGAGGCTCTGAAGGTCCAGCCCCGTCAGGCTCAGTCCATGCTGCAGCTGGTCCCGGGTCAACCCGCCAGTGCTGCTCAGCAGTGCCAACAGTCCGGCGGACAGCGTGAAAGTAGACAGGAAGACGTTATTGTCGGTCCGGCTGGAAATGGCTCTGTACAGCCGGGCGGAAAAATCTGCATTCCTATTGGTCAGATCCTCCACAGAGGGGATGGCGGCCTCAGAGGAGGACAGACTGAGGAGGAGGAGGCCGACCAATGAGAGAGGGAGGGAGGGAGTCATGGTAACAGCGTCCTCTGGTGGCAGAGTGGAGAAGAGGCTTTATAGGAATGAATGGAATAGTTTTTTTTTAATTCATCTCCCCTTGGGGGGAAATTCACCTGCCACAGCAGCATAGACAAAATCACAGACACATTGCAGTAGTTAGAAAAAAAGACAGTAGTGACATAATAGTAATAATAATAAAATAGAATAAAATATTTGCATATTTACAAAGAACTACATATAATGGAATAAAAAAATATATATTTTACTAGTATAAATGAAACTGTTGATTAAACACAATTATTATATTTTTTTTTTTCAATGTGAAATTTTTTTTCTGTGCAAAGTGATAGTGCATGACAAAAAAACAGTGACAACAATGACAATGACCGCGATGGTGATGAGTCCGAAGTCTGATTATTAAATATTTTCAGATGAGTTGTGAAAATAGAAATGTTTTTCAAGTGATGTCATCATTAAGCTGCTCACTGTGACAAATATGATTATTATGTAATATAAGGATACAGAGCTGTGGTGTCATTCAGTTAGATGGATCTTAAGGTCAATAACATCATCACAGAGCAGTGGACAGATTTCTGGGGTGCGTTTCCCAAATAATGACAGAAGTTAGCATGAAACCACGGTAGTACGTGGTACTTCTGAATGACCGAACTTCCCCTTTCCGATCGGTTCCCAAAAATCTCCAACTACCGTCGTACTATGTAAGGGTTAAGTTGGAACGACGTTAGTTTGAACTTCCGTCGTCCGAACAACAGTTTCCAGATGTTTCGGAAGCGTTCGGAGAGCACTCGGATGCAATGGTTGCAGAAAGCGTGTTGACAACAGAAACGTAGTTTTATTTCCATTAAGCCAGTGTGACATCTTTAGCAACTTTGGGAAATATTCATCAACATGATCATGTTTCATACTCACTGAAAGTAAGAACTGAATGCAGTTTGTTTCATATAATCATCATAAATTGAAGACATAAAATACATACATCCAGCCTATATATCCCTACAGCTCATATAACAGTTTGTGGTGGGATAGGACAGTGGTTAGAGTGTTAGCACTGCAGTGTGTTAACATGGTATTCAGTGAGGCATGGGTTCAAATCCTCCTGAGGGTGATAAGATTTAGCTTAGTAAAATTTCTGACATTGTAATCAATAATCTAGTTGTGTTTTTGCCATATTTGTGAAGCTTTAACATCACTTGTTCATCAATTGTTGGTCACTACCTTATTCTATTGGACTGCTTTAATGATGACTTATTTTCAATTAGAAAGTGTAACTGTGTGTCACACACTGTCATTTGCAACTGAACTGTAACTGTCAGACTTATATTTCTGTTTTTCTTTTTTCTCTCATAGTTTATCAAAAATTGCACCTCGTATTATTATCTGTTATCATATTTTATCATAATCTGCGCCTTGCATTCCTCTTATGTATCTATTACAGTATACAGTTTGGTACTTTATCTCTTATTTTATTTTTATCCTCCTGACCCCTGCATGTCCCTGTGTGTTTCCATCTTTCAAGCTGCTGGAACTGAAAATTTCTCTGTGAGATGAATAAAGTATCTATCTATCTATCTATCTAATAATATAATATAATTATCTAATAGTAGGCTATCAAAGTTGTAATTTGAATCTTCTGGGGCTTCACAAACATTGGTTTTTAAAACATAACTTGCGTCTTTTCACCTCAGCTGTGAGGTGAAAGTTAAAGTGACATCCTTCATTCATGATCACAGGGTGTCTAATCCTGACATTTCAAGCTCCAAGAAGAAGTAGAGGACATGACGTCACCTGAACGAACATTCAACCACAGCTCCATGCTATTCGTTTGAACGACACAACTTTCCGATGCATCGTTCCAACTACGCTTTTGGGAAACACTTCCGTCGTTCAACGATGCATCGGACTACGTTAGTTGTAAACATCGGATGGCCACTGGGTAACCTGTGTTCTTGAACTTGATAATGTCTTTCTTATTTTGGTTAATATATATGGTTATAATGATGATCGCAAAAACAAGAATTTGCTATATCAGGTAACAACAATCATTAAGGATCTAAATGCCAGTTTCCCCACTGATTATAAACTGATTGGAGGTGATTTCAATATGACTCCAGATGAATGGATGGACAGATGGCCAACTAATTTTTTACAAGAACATAGCAATCCAATTATTGGAGAATTTATTATTAATAATAATTTGATAGATGTATGGAGAAATCTTTCAGAATTATCCAAGCAGGCATATGTATAAATAATAAGGAAAGTGAATACATTGCTAATAACATAATTATCACTAAATTTTACATTCATAAATGCCGCATTACAAAAGCCCCCCCTATTTGGAATGCACTCATAAACGAATTATCCTTATTGTACAAATACAATATAAAAAAAAATATAAAATATAAAAAAAGTTGAGAATGCCCATGCCAGAAAATTCTGTGCTGTTATAGCTGAACATGGTCTACTATAGACCCCTGTTCTGTTATGCTTTTCCTCTTTCTTCTCTCTTTTATTTTACATAAAAAAGAATATATTTGTAGCACTGACTGGAGAACAGGTACATTCTTTGTTTTGTTTGTGTTATTATAGTGGACGTGTGATCGTATTTTGTAATAGTTGTCATTGTAAATGCAAATATGAGAAAGTCACTGTAATTTTTTTTTCTTCTTCTTCTATATTTGTTAATAAAGTTTGGCAAAAAAAAGTTGTAAACATCGGAAGTTGCGTCGTTCGGACGATGCTGTTGGGAAACACCTGCGTCGTCGATCCATCGTTCGAACGTAGGAAGTAGCTAACGACGTTAGCAACGAACCTTTTGGGAAACGCACCCCAGGTAACTATTGATGACGCATTGATGATAAACAGCTGATCTGTTAACACCAAGCAGCCGGAAACCAACAAACAAATACACCGACCTTCTGATGATCTTTGATTTTTGATCAGACGTCTTTCTGCTCTGAAGCTTCACGAGCTGCGCAGCATCACATCATCACAGCCGCTCGCCACGACAACGCCACTTCCGGTCACTCCATTCCAAAATAAGAGTCCATTCTCCAGACAGGAATCAGAAACAAACTCCTGAAGTTATTCATTGATTTATTCCAGTTACTGTCATTGAGATCAGCCTAAATATAAACTGCCGGTTGCTTTCAGTATTCTGTCATTTTTTTTGCTGCTCATTGAAAATTGATACATTTTGGTTCTGCGCATGCGCCCTAGGTGTTAGGATTAGGGTACAGGTTGGGGGCTCTCTCTCTGCTGCCTCCAGCACCGCGCTCCACTCAGGGCAGCTTTCACGCTTTTATTTTGAAAGTGGCAAGTCCACCTCCGGTCTGTATGGCGCCTGTCTATGCGCTGCGAGCAAGGACTACTGCGCAGGCGCACTGACAGCAGCCTGACGTCACGTTGTTGTTACCAGTGGAGATCAGCAGGAGACGCAGCTGCACAACTAGAATAGAAAAATAGAAATAATAGAAACAATAGAACAATAACATGCTCTGAAGAAGAGCTCAGTGAAATAAAAGAATAGAAACATCCAAAATAAATTGTCTTTATTAACTCGGAGGTCTGTGCATCCCCTCTCAGGTGCTTACATGCACTTGTTGTCATTTTATGTTTTATCCATTTATAGACAAACGGGAGTCTTTACTCATAAAACATCTTTATATCAGCCCTCTCAGTTCTATAACGTTTATCTGTCCGAGGCCATCACTCCTCGGACTCCCTCCCTCCAGACGGCGGCATCTTGGCCGGTTGAGGCCAGGTGAGGAGCGAACACCACCTCCAGCCTGCGGAGGATGCTGCTCTGGTTGCCACGGGTCACCGTTCCCCTTAGACGGTGCATCATCAGACGGACCATCACCTGATTGGCCCAGGCCAACCCCAAAGCTGGCGACATGCTCGAGGACAGAGGGCTGACAGGAATAAGAAAGAAATCTGAAATTATTTCTCCTTTTCTAAAACTCAGTAACAACAAAATATTAATGATCTTCAGGTCATCAGTGAGAATACTTTCCTTAAGAACAGTCAAATGATTACACAGACATGATGGTGAAATAAATAATAAAAAATCTGTTTCTCTCCAAGTTAGTTTCATCAAACCCTCTACATATGTTAAGTAGATATTTACATACACATATATTTTTCTTAGCATGTTTTAGACAGAGGACATGAAACTAATATTACCTCAAACTGTTCTCTGAGCTGCTGAAAACATCTGTCACCTGAAACAAACAGATACTCTGGTGTTAATTCGTATTAATATTTGCTTGTAAGCAGATTCCTACAGTTGGACCACTCCTCTCTGGCATTCGCCCTGAGGTCACAGGTGTGTGTTACCTGGTTTATACAGAGGACAGGTGTGGTGAACTCCAGGCTGAGGTGGTGCAGAGTGGAGGAAAAGGTGAGCAGTTGTCTGGACCTTTCCAGCCAATCAGCAGCCTGGAACTCAGACCTGAACAGAGCAGCCACAGAGTCCACTACCAGGAGCCGGACCAGACCCCGAGCCAGCAGCAGGGGGACACGGCGTGTGAGACACACCTGCAAGGAGTCCTGCAGGTAAACAAACCACCTATCACTCTGTCAGCCACTGATCAGAGGTCAGACCCACCAGGTCAGAGGTCAGACTCACCAGGTCAGCAACATGTTCGATGTAGATGTGGTCACTGAACTGGAGGCTGCTAATCAGTGATGGAGGGACATCACGGCGCAGACTGGATTGATCTGTGATCAGCTGCTGCAGACGTCTGATTGGAAACGGGTCCTCAGTGCAGATGTACACCGCTCCTGCAGAAAGACACCATGTTACAGAACACAGGCTGTTAATGAACACAACACGTTAGCACAGAAGCTACAGTGAAGGATGCCTTCAGATGCAGCATTGAGTGTGGGTCACCCTGACTCAACGTGTCATGCCCTCTGTACAGGGTAGGGTACTGATGGTGCGTTCACTGACCTGAGTCCAGCCCTCTGTACAGGGTAGGGTACTGTACAGACAGGCAGAGCTGCAGAGCCAGCTGGGTCTTACCAGCTCCGCTCTCTCCGGACAGCTCGGTGATGCCCCCCACAGGCAGACCCCCCCTCAGCAGCTGGTCCAGGACAGGACATCCAAGGCTGAGTCTGGGTCCAGACTGGAACCTGCGACACTCTTCATGATGCAGCAGCAGGGCTGCAAACACAGAGAGACGTGCTGGCAGTTGCTGTGACATCACTTTGAAATGTCCAATCAGAGCACATCGTGACCGACCTGGGACCGGAGGGTGTCTTCTGCAGACTGTGGCGGCAGCTGTGAGCAACTGCTGGACGTCTGAGGGGGACAGACCGGTGAGTCTCTGCAGGTCCGGTCCAGAGACACACAACACGTCCCTGATAGCCTTCAGTCGAGCTGCAGGGTAAACTAAATAGGTAACCATGGTAACGGTCATAATAATCAGATTTCCCCTTAGTGCCGGTCTGCTGCTGGTTAATCTGGTGCTAGTTAGCAGAGGTCTGTTTGAAGCAATGACATACTTAAATCATATAGGGGTTTAGCCAACTGTGCTACTAAAATGTGTAGTCTAAGGCAGTGTGTTAAAATACATTCTAGAAAGTCTCTGCGTTTGATGTCATATTTCTGAATGAAGTCTGGAGTAGCGGCTCTTCTACCTCTCCTCACGGCTGCTATGATCCTGGGGTTGAGCTCCAGCTGGTCCCAGTCCATATCCGAGCTGAGGACATGTCCTTTCCGCCGCTGCCTCAGTCACACAGACCCCACGAAGTCAGAAAACCGTCTGTTTGTTTGTTTCCGTCCGAACAACTCCACACTCGAGATGCCCGCCCGAATACGAGACGTCGTTGCGCGCCACCGGGTCGAACCATTTAGTTGGATCTGCGGGGGTGGCCGATCCCGCTTTACAAATAAAATTCAGTCCGTTTGACTATATTTTACAAAACAGTTCAAATGAGCTGCACATTGTGTAACTACAACACAGAGCACAGACATTTCAACTTCGATACCGACAGTTTAAATGTTCCGTCATCGACCATCAAACCTGCTGGAGCGTGTAGCACCGTGACGTCATCACCATGCGTCACAGGAAGAAAACAAACCGCCCTGAACAGTGATCAGTGGTCAATAGAAGGCTCAGTGATCAGTAATCAGCCTTTGATCAGTCTTTCCGCTGTTTAAATAAACAGATAAATGACTGAAATTAACGGATCCACCGTGTTTCTAACAGCTGAGCTGCTTTCTATTGTTCTGCTTTCTGCTGGACACAAACTGGACTAGATTGGTTCCGGTTAACTAATTTCTATTGAACTCAAACCCGACTCTTGGAGTCTTAACTGGTTTTTAACAATTGATTTCTACTGGAGTAAAACTGGACCCTACTGGTTTCTACTGTTGGTGAGTACATCATCATCCTCATCATCCTGGGCTGAACAACGAACAGGCTTCCTGCTTACAGTTACACATGTAGGCCGACATAGGGAGATCGATAGAGATAAAACTTTATTGATCCTTTCAGACTTTCTCTGGGATATTAAAGTTCTGTCTCTTTCTTTCTACTTTCCTTCACTTTCTCTCAGGAATCAGGACGCTTTATTCCCCATCTGTACACTTTGTTTAAAGCAAAGCTCACGAGCCATCCAGTAAAAGCAGGTATTTGATGCCTGAATGCCTCCTGTCCCTCAGTATGAAGGGTCTTTGTTTAGACTGCTGGCCATCATGGACAAGCTCTCATCACTGTATCTAATTGTTACACCTTGTTTTTGTGTATTTAATTTTATTTTGAAGCTCATGTGACACTGAGATTTCCTGCTGAGGAAGTACCTACCTACCATAAATAGAAAAACACTCACTAAAACAGAGAGTAACCAGCTGATTGTTCAAACAATAATTGCGTATTGTCCTTTTATAGTTGTTGTCATCCGTCTCACTGTGGAATAAGAAAATATTCTGATCTCTTTCTAGAGCATAAATGGGAACAGTAGTTTAAATTAAGCATGTAAATACTGTACATGGTGAATGATTGTGAACATTAAAGCCACGCTCTCTGATCTGTGACCTCCAGACTGTGTTGACCTCTGACCTACACCATGAGCTGCAGGCTGTGCAGGACCTGTGGGGGTTCAGACATAGACGTGGACCAGGCCCGGGGAAGCGCTGTGTGTACCAGCTGTGGTTCGGTTCTTGAGGACAACATCATCGTCTCTGAGGTTCAGTTTGTGGAAGGAAGTGGAGGGGTTTCATCTGCTGTGGGACAGTTTGTCTCTGCTGACGGTGAGACACCAGTAGAAAGTAAAAATAACAATAAGTGTGCAAATATTAAGCGATGTAAAGCTAAAATTATAGAGTCTGAAAAATGTATATGTCATTTAGACAGCAGTCCAACACAGAGCTGTGCTGCACTTTCATCTAATTTGATCTAGGTAACGGCTAAACACAATAAACTGTACGATGAAAACAAAAGTCAGCTGACACTTTAAATATCAGGCCACCTGATGGTTTAACAGTCATCCATGAGTGAATGTAGTATTCATGACATCACCATCTGATTGTGGACTACTGTTTTTAAGGTTTGATGCTTTGAGTTCACCATCTAGTTTTCCTGTAACCAGAGTGTGGGGCTTAAACGGACACTATGTAATTTTTTTCCTCCCATAGTGGTTAAATTTGACTTTGCATGCATTGCAACATGGTTAGAACTACGGTAAGCGGAAGGGGGCGCTCCCGAGTGGCCACTATCACCGCGGATCCCCGGCCCAGAGCTCCGGTTATTTTATGGCCCTTTTACGCTTTTTTGGTGATGAGGATTCAGCGCGGCATAACTATGGTCTTGTATTATGACCAAAAGTGCAGTGCAGATTTTAGTTTAGTGCCCAGTAAGTAAAACCGCCGTCTCCACCTTACTTCTCTGTGAAAAGTGAATCACAAAACACAAAAATGCATTTTGTCCTATGGGTACTAGCAGGTAGTGCTTTATGTCCCTCTCGGCAGTTCGTAGTTTTTGATAGACCTGAAAAACATGGAAGCTTCCGTATGAGCGACCCGCTCTATGTAAAGACAGATAACAGATAAGTCAGATTGTTGGTATATGTTATTTTACACCAATGCGGATCTATTTATGAATGAAGGCATTGATTTGAGGTAATAAAATACTTTAAAAAATTACATAGTGTCCCTCTAATACAACCCAACGAAACCATAAGGTTCCATTTCACTGTGACGAAGTGAAAACACTGAAATGGTTCAAGTTGTAGACAAATAGAAAGAAACTGCCGTGGAAGTGACCCCTCTGTCAGCAGGTGGCTGTGCCCGAAACCATCTTCTGCTTTATGGTTCACTCTAAATGGGACCATTATTAACTTAATGAACACAAAGAAACTAATGCTTCCAATATTTACTGAGGGAATAAATGAAGAGGCTGGTCACTGTCTATTAGACACATGTTGACCTCTGGCAGCAACTGATCACCAAACAGCTGAATGTGAAGAAACTGAAGCTTTATTGAATCAGATTCTGCAGACAGTGTTTGATCAAATCTGTCTGTCTTCATCAGCTGGTCTGTTAACCTGCAAGAAACAAACAACAACAACTGATACAAACTAATAAAGATCCAGACATAACAGTGAGTGATTTTAAGAACTAATGAGAGCTGAGTGACCCCCTAACCCCTGTAGCATCTGATCAGACCAGATCAGAATGATGACTGAAGATCTATTGATAGTACCTCTCATGATGCCTTGATGAATACTGGCTCCATATGGACCACCACAGTCAGACCTTTTGTGGTTCTTCAGGTCTGACCCTGTACCACTAGAACCATCAGCACCTCTGTTGGAACCAGTAGTAATAGGAGTGGTCTGTGGTGTGACATCGAGGTAGGATATCCTGCTGGTATGTGGTTTTGGGTCTTGGTGGATTTGGAGTCTTTCTGGGAGGCTGGGAACAGGTCTGACTCTGATATGAGGTGCTCCTAAAGGTGGATTAGAAAAACAAAGATAAAGATTTAGTTATGACACAGTGTCCAGTGCCCTCTTTTTCTTACCTGGTGGTTGAGGTCGATTCCTCAAAGGAGATTCCTGGTGCCCACCATTTCCTCTCTCAGCCACTGACTGGACCAGTTTCTGATGGTCTTGCTGGTTAGGGTACAGATGGACCAGTTTCTCATGGTCTTGCTGGTTAGGGTACAGATGGACCAGTTTCTCATGGTCTTGCTGGTTAGGGTACAGATGGACCAGTTTCTCATGGTCTTGCTGGTTTGGGTACAGCTGTAATAGGGATAGATCTTTGAAGTGGATGACAGATTGATCCGATTCAACTTGGACACCATGAAAACCTTGATCCAGATTGGTTGTTGATGAACCTGGTCTTGGCACATGTTCCTCTGTGGACTTCCTGCGGTTCCCATCTCTGGTGACATCTGTCAGACCAGTGGCACACTGGGGGGGATTAGAAGTTTGTGAGTTGGCTTGTTGGGTGATAGATTTCTGGAGCTGCCGTCCAGAAGAAACTAATTTGCTCAGAGGTTTGACTCGGACATTCTGGACCCTGGACTCAACTGTCTCAGTGTTCCTCCTTTCAATGGCACCTGGCCTGCCTTGGTTTTGGTTGACATGGCTGGGTGCAGCAGATGTTGAGTTGGTGCTGGGCACTGTGTTTTTGGATGTGAGGTCTCTGGTAGGCAGGTGTATATCTGAGCTGGACTGAGCTGGTCTTTGAAAAACTGAATGAAGCTGAGAGTTTTGAGAAGGACTGGTCTCACCATGAGGCTGGTATCTAGGTGTCTCTCCAGTGCTGGTCATTTCCATCCCATCAACTGAGGACCTGTAATGGCTCAAATCTGGACTGGCCCCAAGTTGCAGGCTCAGGTCTATGCCAGGAGAAAGATCACCTTTAAGACTCTGCAGGTCTTCTTTTGGTTTCATGGTACCACTTTGGTCCTGAGTGGTCTGGCCCCATGGTAAACCAGAGTGCCAAGCATTATCACCAAAATTATAAAGACCCTGGGTAAAGCCTCCCCCCAACTGGTCCACAGCTGGAGAATCAGGACTCCTAAAGTCCAAGTCTGGGTTTCCATGAGCTAGACCAGAACCCCTCATTTGTGCCCAGCTGGAGCTCAGAGTGTGGAGGTTTGGCAGCTGGACACTGTTGTCTGGTAGCTGGTCATATCTGGGATGAACACTGGGGTGACGGTCATCAGTTGGAGATCCAAATACAGGTTGGTCCTGATTCTGAAACTCAGCAAGGCCAGGAAGAGGTGAACCATGCAGAGGGATTTGCTGGGTACTGGTGGTTTGACCCTCAGAAGTAGGAGAGAGGTTTTGGGAAGAGTGGAGCAGCTTGTGGTGTCCTCCAGGTATTGTGATGAAGTGGCTGGGTCCAGGTCTGGGCCAAGGCCTGATGCTGGATTGAGGTAGGACCCCCATTGGTGCTGTGGTTTGGTAGACCTGGTCAGTCAGCATGGTTCCAGGAACCTGACCCAAACAGTCGTTCAGTTTATGGGATGGATCTGGGGGAGAAGAGACAAGATTTCATTATTATGTTATGTATGTCTAAACTGGATCTGGATCCTTTATCTGATTGAAACCTTTAAGGCTCTTAAAGACTTTGATGGAACCAAATCCAGGAGTCTCTGATCTCAAGATCCGGTCCACAGACAGTCTGCTGACTCCACTCAGTGGATAGAAGCACCTCACGGTCAACCTGGCCAAGAATCAGAACTTTCATCAGGTCTTTTACCTTTGGAGTGGAGATTGAACAGAACCAGGCCATGGGTGGTTTTCCTCACTTGAACTGAGATTCTCTGGAGATGAAATTTGGTCCATCTGCGATAAGCTGTCTGTCGTGAAGGATCTCATTTTCATAAACCACGTATGAGTCCCCGACCTGTGAAATCTCCTGTTACAGATCTTTTCCACCACATCATCTATACTAGCCTGTTTATTTTCCTGTCACTTTTCAAAAAACACTTTTGATGTGAAACTGTAAAGTTTTTAGTTGGTAGCGCTGATTCTCCTTAACTCTCCTCTCTAACAAAGAATTCTTTCATTCGTACCACTGCTCTAGTCCCACATGAGTTGATACTGAACTCAAACAGGACTCTGGATCCATCAGCTTGTTTGGGTCCACAGGTTGGGTCCAGCAGAGTGGTTCCTACAGGCTGAACTGTTGGCCAGGTGTAGGCTGGAGTTGTCACCACCGTCATGGTCCCATCTGCAGAACAGACTGAGACACAAACAGAGTCCAGATTAGAATTGGACTCTGTATCTAACTCTGGGAAGCAACCAGTCAACGTTAAGGCTTTAGCTGACTCAGGATTTGGAGTGGTCCGGTCAAGAAGGACCCTCCAGCAAGGGCCAGCTCTTCAAGTTTAAAACTATTTTGAGTTTATTACGAAGCTGTGGTGGGTAGATCAGTTTGATTTCATTTCAGTTAGGACACAGCAGTAGATTACATACTTTACCTGGTTGACCATCTGAACTGGTTACCTATCATGTCCTCAGTTTTGAAGCGGCAGCGTTTAGAGGAGGATGTCTGGACCTCCAGAGTTTTCGAGTCTCTCAGAAGAAGCTTAAATGTCCCATAAAAGTTGGACAGGTTGATGTCCTGGGAAAAACAGAAGACACTGGATTTGTCTTATAATTAACTGATTCTGAGTAATGTTTAGTCTATAATGTGGACTACACTAAAGTAGTCAGAGTCCCAATAATCCAGCAGTGAACTGGGGGACTGAGGTTGAGTTTTACAGCACTGAAACAAATCCAGGATGAAGTTTTCAGCACTTCAGACCAACAAAGGAACTCTTACTTGGTAGGTGTACCCGATGGAGAAAACAGGGACCTCCAGGGTGGTCCTATGGCCGTCATTGTGGAGGAGGTACCCTCTTTCTGCTGCCAGCTGTGACGTCAGAGGCTCGTGGTCGACGCCCACCTCCCAGAGGCTCTGAGCTGGAGGTGGTCTGACTACGCTGAAGGAGATTCCTCCATCTGAACACTGGGCTGTAATCTCTGGAGGGACTGAAGGACAAAGAGCTGGTGGGTCGGCAGGTAGACCGGTGAAAGACCAGAGCAGGTCTACCTACATGCATTTAGCACTCGAGCTGTGATGAGGGATTGGTGGTAGTATGAGCTTCTCTGGGGCATGATGGTCAAAGTGAAGTTCACATCTATGGAGTACTGCACCACACCTTGACCCAGGTACTGTGGGGGAAACACAACAGGCTTCAGCAATTTGACTGAACCTGATCTATCTCACAAAGACATGACACGTCACAAGACAGAAGTCATGACAAATGAGATTTATCATTAATTAATCCTAATGAGCAGTTTGGATTAGCATAATGAAACTGCCAACAAAACAGCTACAAACAACAGTAACACTGATAAAACAATTCAAGAACAAATAACCCCAGCCACAAAATACTGGTCAAAACTAGACCACATCCAGGCTAAATCCTTGTTTCTTAGCCAGCTGGAGGAAAAAAAAATTAACATAACATTTTCTGGAGCTTAAGTTGGGATTTGCTCAAATCAGACCCAAACTAGTTAAAACTAGAAAAGCACTCAGAGAGCGCAGACCACCACCACAACTTTTTTTATTATTTTTTTATTTAAAGTTACCTGCTGCCAAGGAGGTTATGTTTTCACCAGGGTCTGTTTGTTGGTTTGCAAAATAACTCACAAAGTCATGGGATCCGATTCAAGGTCAAATCACTCTAACATGACCTTGAATAGGATCTGATCACCACCAAAACTTAAGCAGTTTTAAGTTCGGCCACTTTTGACAAATTCTGAAAATTTTGTCAAAATCTGTCCATAACTTTTTTTAGTTATTTTGCAAACCAACAAATAAACAAACCAACAAACAAACCCTGGTGAAAACATAACCTCCTTGACGGAGGTTATGATGCACCAAACTAGACTCGGCTCAACAAGCCCAGCAGGTTAGATTCTGGTTGTGTGGAGCCTTCACCATCCGGTGGACGGCGCTGTCCTCGAAGGGCAGCTGGAGGTCATAGGCTCGGCTGCCATTGATGTGAGTGACAGGACTGAGGCTGTAGCCTCGCCCGGCGCCCTCCAACATTATCAACTGCTTCCCGTTGATGCGGACTTCCTCCAAGATGACATCAGCAGGGATGTTTCCCAGGTAGATGCTGAACACCTGGTGGTCGCTGATGGTATCTGCAGGAAGAAACAAAAGACAAAGACCAGGACCAGGTATCGTTAGGATTTTATCCAAACTTATTTTCTATTCTTTTATTATAAAATAATGGCTTCTAATTAAAATATTATTCAGTTAAGGAGCAGAATATGACAAAAAGCAGAGCAGTGAAAGTTAGCTGAAGCAGACCAAGTTCTTACGGTCGAGGATGAAGGCTGAACGGCAGAGCGGCGGTGTGGCGAGAACTCGGACCATTCGGTGTCTGGTGATGATGCTGCTGCCGTCTTCATATAGCAGGGAGAAGATGTGTTCGAAGAGCAGGAAGATCACATACGTCTCTTTGTACACATTATTCACCACCATGCTCTGCCAGACGAACAAACAGAATCAAAGAGAAGCAAAACTTTTGGTCCGAAGAACCTCGTCCCTGTCTGAGGTTGGATAAGACCAGCTGTACCTTCCTGTATCCGCCCTCTGCCCCAAAAGGAACCCCGATCTGGACCAGATGTCCTTGTTGGACCAGACTGAACCCTCTTGCTGCAGCGGTGGGTTCGTCCAGCAGAACCCCCTCTACCCCCAGACTGAGGCTCTCACTTTTAAAACCTGCTCCCTCCTTCACCAGAGGGGTCAGGACATGAGGGACGTCCCAGAGCAATCGGGCACCGTCAAAAGAACCAGAATCTGAGGGCGGGTCAGCAGAATCAGCGTCAGTGCTGTTTACCGGATTAAAAAAACAACAAAAAAAAAACAAGTGTTCCAGGTGTGGTTAGAGAACTCACTGACTGTACAAGCCATGGAAACATCAACGATCACCACTGTCAGCTTCTGCTTCAGGAACAGGGACACCTGGACAACCTCCACAGGGATGCTATCCACCTGACAAATCAAAAGTAAATGTGTCTGTTTTACCACCTGTTTTAACAAAAAAAAAAAAAAAATCCAGACCAGAGCCTAGAGTTCATTTAAGGGTTATTAATGCACACAGACAGAATACAGACTATAATAACTGCATAATTCTTAATAAATTCAGTTTTTCTAATTGTCCATTAGAATGAAATTTAGACAGAAAAACATTAAAAATGAGGAGTAGTTCAGAAACGTTTACATTGAGCGACTTTGAAATGGTCAAATACTATGGTTCAGTTCATCACCATGGAAACAAAGACCATATCATGATCCAAGTCCCTTAGGGTGCCAGAGTGGTTCTGGGTTTGCTGACATGTTTACCCACCATCATCAGCTCAGCGTGTGGCTGTTTGTACCCAGAGCGAAGCACCACCCTGCGGGTGGAGGTGGTCAGGCTGTAGCCCTGCCTCTGGGCCTCACCGACAGTCATGGAGGAAACCTGTCCATCACTCTGCAGGAACATCAGCTGCCAGACTGAAGTGGCCATCCTCTGGGCCTGAACGCCACAAAAAAAAAACAAGTACTCAGAGGATAGCTGGGTCCTCTGGTGGTTTGATCATCTTAAAAATGTTTCAGTGGGTTGAGAGACTTCGGAGTCTTGAACAGTCACCATGGTATCAGCTAAGATTTTGGAATAACCAGGATATCCTGGACACATCAGGCGGCACCAGGGCCAATAAGGACACTAGGCTGGACCCCCACAGGTTCAGATAATACAGTAATACAGGGTTAGAGTGCACCGCTTCAACAACCTGACCATGAAATATACTAAGGTTTAGACTTTAAGGTGGAGTTTTACCTGAGTGAAGATGGTATGCCAGGTCTCTCCACTGCCCCCCTTCTGACCTCCACATGAAGACTCTCTGTTCACATTCACCTGATCAGAAAACCAGCCTTAAAACCACATCAGACTAAGACCAGGTCTGAAACTCCCCGTAGCAGTACTAGTAGCACTACTAGTAGCAGTAGTGCCACTTGATCTAGTTGGTGTTCTGACCTCCATGTAGTCCTCCTCACAGATGATCTCTCTGTGAGTCCACATCAGACCAGAACAGACTGCAGAAACAGGTCTGCTGGTCCACATCTCACCAGCATCGCTCAGAATCACATTGAAGCTGAAGGAAAACACCTCGTCATCCTGAAAAACACAATCTGGACTTAGGACTCCAGAAGTAACACCATCACTTTGTGTAGTCCAGAATCACAAATCTGCACTGTGAGGTTGTACAGTCTGAACAGGATCTGATCTCTACCTGGTTATGGGTGAAACAGGAGTAGTACGAAGCTCTGAAGGTGGTGTAGCCGTCCAACTTGAAGGTGCTGATGGTGTAGCCGCAGCGAGAGGCCACCTGCTCGCTGATGGAGTGGGCTCCGTTTCCATCTACATGGGTGGAGGGAGCAGTATCACTTCAGGATGTTACAGGTAGATGAACAGGTGTGCTGCACCAGTAGAGGGTGAACATGAAAAACAGACCTACAGCCTCGAAGCGAGGAGGCTGAGCCGAGGTCACCTGGATCAACAGGTACCGATCCCGACACTCTGTCTTGACGATGTCATGCACACCTGGACAAGAAAGTCTGATCAAAATATTGTTCAGCCGGTCAAAGGACACAGAAACTGCAGATTAGTCAGTTTCTGCGAGGAATCAAAAATAAAGATTATAGAGGTCTCTCCAGTCAGCAGTAAAGACTGTAAATAAACCAGTTTACCTTCAGCTATAGTTGTTCCTAAGAATTGGCAGCAGACAAAGATGATCCTGAAAAAGAGATGGTTCAGTTGTTACCTGTCCATGTGAGTTCAGGTGAGACTAGCTGTACTCACCCAGTGATGACTGCCGCAGTTTTCATGCTGAAGCAGGGGAAACGTCTCTGTCTCTTCTGTGTCTCCTCTGTGTCTCTGTAGAGGAAAAGCTTCTCCTCTGCAGCCAGCTGAGCTAATCACCTGGTCGTCATGGCAACAGGGGAGTCAAAGCTGTAGCTGGTTGAGTCTGATTACAGTTGGAAGTTTAACTCTTTAATCTTGAACAACAAACAAGCTCTGTTCATCTCTTAGAAGCTTTGTGTTCATGATTAGCCAGTCATCTATTATTTATGACCATCATCAGTTACTTTATTTAAAAAAAAACACACAACATCATTATTGGTCATTAACTCTAAGTGCCATTCACACATTTGCACATCATTTAAAAAAACAGCGAGTAACAAAAGATGTATGGGTATGGTAAAGTGTGTTTCAGAGGCTGGCAGTAGAGGGCGCTCTCACACAGTCTGTGAGTAAATTTTGGGCTTCTGGTATTTGTAGTCTGAACATGAAGAGACGTTATAAACCACAGAGATCAAAGCAGGAAGTGGAGACGTCAGGATCAGAGCGCAGAGTGATGAAACTATCCTCTACTGAACTGAAGATAAAACCAGAACAAAATAAAAGCTTTTTTTTTTCATGATGAAATAGAGAATCTCTGATTTGAGATATTCTGTGTTTTCAGAGTCAAACTACAAAATATTCTGTGGGTCACGAAAGCTGCCGGTTCGAAGTTGTTTTTAGGTTTAAGGGAGTTCGTTCCTGCGTCCACACTAACTTCATACATTTCTACCTGATGCACCAGCAGGGGAAGCATCACACATCTGTCTCCTCCTGGTCCAGATGTGAACTCTGATCAGTCTGCTGTTGTTGGTCTGCAGGTCCAGTGAAGGCTCCCCTCCTTGGTTCTGGTTTTCACACCAGTGTTGGTAAAGAGTCCAGAGCCCAGACCCTGCAGGGCGGTGAGTACCTTCTTCTTCTCCTCCTGATCCCAGGTCAGTTTCCAGTGCTGAGTCCTGACCTTGTGTCTGCAGGGAAGCGTCAGATCCAGCAGCTGGGCAGCCAGCTGCAGCTCAACCAGCACTGTTTGGACACAGCCTTCAACTTCTTCAAGATGGTCGTCAGTAAGCACCTGACACGAGGACGCAAGACGGAGCACGTCATCGCCGCCTGCCTCTACCTGGTGTGTCGTACCGAGGGGACGCCACGTATCCTAGTAACCACTTTGATTGAAGGTTTGAGTGTAACTTTGTCCATCTGGACCTCACCGAGACCTTTGACCTTCAGGGGTTCTGCTGGTTTTCCTTAACTGTGTTTCAGACATGTTGCTGGACCTGAGTGACCTGCTGCAGGTAGGTCTGACCTGAGACCAGCAGAGACCTGCTCCCTTAGTGGAGATTGGATATATAACATACGTATAACCCTAATATATAAACTACAGGTCTAACTCTGAGCTCCATGTGTCCAGGTGAATGTGTACATCCTGGGAAAAACCTTTCTGCTGTTGGCTCGCGAACTCTGCATCAATGCTCCGGCCATCGGTGAGAACCTTTATTCACTTTATTTAAGGGTCCACACAGAACTACATTTCTAATAAACCACTGTCAACTACTCCTGCTGTCCAGCTGAAACATAACAGCAAACATTTCCTCCATAAACTCACCTCAAAGAAACAGCGACACCGTTTTAGTTTCACCCACTTTAACTTTAATGTTCATTCATCATTTCCTTTAAGAGGCTACACAGTCCAGCGAGCTCCTGGTTTAACAGTAGAAGATCAGTTCAGGGATCTGGCCTCCCTGCACGCCAGTGCCGTTGGTGCTGTCTGATGAACACTGAAACTGGAAGGTCACTTTCCCACACTGCACCTCTGTCATCCCCTCCTGGCCAAAGTAGCTCAGCTCGTTCCCGTCAAGGACGGCGCTGACTGTGTAGAAAGTGTCCTGTTCCACCTGGACCGGGTGTTCAAACCACACAGGGAAGGTGCTGCTGGATCCATCTGACAGGAACTTGGTAAGGTTTTGAGCCAAAACTGTTCCCTGCCGCTTCAGCTCGATCTTCAAGCTGTATTCTGCCTTCCCACCACTCGACCCGTACAGCCCCAGTCCGGCTACGAAGATCCGGCGGTCCACTGCGAACTGAATGCTGTCGCAGCGCCCCCTGTATCGCCACTGGTTGCTGCGGTAGGCCGAAGACTGGAAGCGGTGGCACCTCTGCGGTGCCAGTCCGGTCCGCTTCACCAGAGGAAAGTCCAGTCTGGGTTTGTTGGAGGCAGTGAACCACAGGAAAACATCGTGAGTCTCTTTCAGCATCAGGACACCAGACTGCGCCGCCCCGTCTGCAAACTCCTGCAGTGTCATGGTGGGGATCCGGACCAGGTACAGAGCTTTGCCCAGCACCGCCCGCTGGTTCCTGGGGTTGACCGGCATGCCCTGCCGCCGGCACTCTGCCGCCGCCCAGCTCAGCACCGCCTGGAAGATCACAGCCTCGCAGATGATGAGCGACTCCCTCTTCAGAATGATCTCCAGCGTGGGCAGGTCGATCTCACAGAAGCTTTCAGATCGCAAAGCCAGCTCGGTCTGAGCATCGATCACCTCCCAGCAGCGCTGCGTCAGCTCTGGCTCCTCGAACAGCCGGCTCTGGGACAGCAGGACACAGGCGTTCCTGGCCTCCAAGCTGGTCTCCAGGAAGGAGACACAGGCCCTCGCCAGAGCTGGGACGATGTACTTCTTAGCGGCGTAGAGGGTGGCGAGCACCGTGTCGGCCTCCAGGTCAATCTCATCACTGTACATGTACCTGAAACAGAGCAGCAGGATCAGGACAGTTCATGAAAACACCCAGATCTACACAAACCATTTGGCTGGTCTTCTCCTGGGACCCATCAAGGACCAGTAGAACCCTTTCTAGGGTATTGGCTGGACCAATGAGACTCCCTAGAAGCCAGGAAGGTCCTCAGACCCTGTCCTGCTAGAACCTCCTGGAGGACGATCAGCTTCATGTGTTCCTGGAATGGAACTGATACCTGAACAAATGGGATTTGTTCACTATCAACATTTTGCTTTTTAATTATTATTGTTTTCATTTCAGTGCAATAACATATTTAACAACCAGACATTCACTCACATACATTATATTTGTTTCTTTAGAAGGCTGTAAATGCTCATAGTATTTATCAGCCTGTGTTAAAATTTGCATTAGACCTACAAGGGAATACATAATATAAAACAGTGCCTATAGTACCCTTATATTCATAGACCTCTATAAACTCTGACTGCAAGACAGATTTATTTTCAGCCAATTTGAAGCATTATTTGATGTTTTTAAAGGGAACAGTCTCTGCTACAGCTGTGATGTTTAATTACTGGTGTTCACATCGTTTAGTGAACATGCTGCTGAATGTGGTGTTGTGTCACTCACGACATGCTGAACAAACTTCATGAGCAGGAAGTGCATTAATGAACTGATTCTAAGGAATCAGTTCAGTCAAAAGGACTGAGGTTCCCATCACTGCCTCTAGGACCCTGTTCAGTTTACAGCAGTCAGGACCAGTCTGTCCTGAGGAGGCTCCAGTGGTCTGGTTCTGTGGTTTAGTCCTGGTCCAGAAGGTAGACTAGCAGATCCTTGAACTGGACTTACTTCAGCAGAATGAGGAAAGCAGCCGGCTCCACATCAGGGATGTGGATCTCAGACTGACCCTCAGCCAGATCTCCATAAAACATGGCTCCAAACACAGAGCTGCCCACCGCCAGGACGTACTGAAACAGAGACAGCCAATCACAGGTCTGATGACATCATGAGGCCAGAGCGGTCACATGACAGTGACGACTCACCTTATGAGCAGGAACTCTCTGAGTCTCTCCTGGAGGACCGACGAGGAAGTGAACATCAGCCATCTGCTCATTGTTGAACATCAGAGCGTTCCTGCAGGAAAATAACAACAAGGTGTTTACAGTGTTTACTCCTCAGAGAAAACCACAACAGGGTGTTTACAGAGTGTTTACTCCTCAGAGAAAACCACAACAAGGTGTTTACAGAGTGTTTATTCCTCAGAGAAAACCACAACAAGGTGTTTACAGAGTGTTTACTCCTCAGAGAAAACCACAACAGGGTGTTTACAGAGTGTTTACTCCTCAGAGAAAACCACAACAGGGTGTTTACAGAGTGTTTACTCCTCAGAGAAAACCACAACAGGGTGTTTACAGAGTGTTTACTCCTCAGAGAAAACCACAACAGGGTGTTTACAGAGTGTTTACTCCTCAGAGAAAACCACAACAAGGTGTTTACAGAGTGTTTACTCCTCAGAGAAAACCACAACAGGGTGTTTACAGAGTGTTTACTCCTCAGAGAAAACCACAACAAGGTGTTTACAGAGTGTTTACTCCTCAGAGAAAACCACAACAAGGTGTTTACAGAGTGTTTACTCCTCAGAGAAAACCACAACAAGGTGTTTACAGAGGTGGACCAGAGGCAGCAGTAGTTAAACTCTATTGACTTTATTTCCACAGGATTATGTTTTAGTTAAAATGAGACACCTATTAAATATTCATGTGCCTTTCAGTTATTATAGGAAACTATGAACTGTAAATGTCGCGCTGCGGACCAGTCAGACTCACCTCTCTCTCAGGGTGGGCTGGACTTCCTGCCAGCTCTCTGCTTCCTCTTTGTCCTGCTGCTCATCTTCCTCCTCCGTGTTGTTTTGGGCCGGGGGCTCCGGCTCCTCAGGCTGGATGAAACTCTTCCTCACCTCCACCTCGTTACCATCAGGGAGGCTGGTGGAGAAAAGTTCAGCCGCCATCTGCTCCTCCTCCTCCTCCTCCTCTTCTTCCTCACAGAGCCAATGAAGTCACAGCCTCACAGCATGACTGCTTCCTGTCAGAAAACAGAGATTAATCTGATGATAATCCAGATTAAAGTCCAGAAGACAAACATGATGTTCTGTTATGTTCACATCAGTCACTCATTGGTCTGTGTCTAATATCAAACAATAATGAATTTTTACTTGTAAAAAGTAGTGATTAATCATTGCAGCTGTATACAGAACAACAATAATAATATTATCGGATTTATGACAGTTTGAGTGCATGTATATAGACATGAGTGTCTCTGTGTGTGTGAATGATCTCTCCACATAACCTCTATCCAGGTAAAAATTATCCAGACTGTATAGTGGTGATTCATCCCATAATGACAGATATCAACTACATCACATACATAATGTTCTGCTATGAGCCCAGTGTGAATCACAGCTGACTGTGTCGGACACTAACAGATCGGTTCCGTCTTCTCACCGTTAAACCGGGTCGCAGCGCGGTGCCGTTCATTGTCTCGGACGGACAGTGTTACCGCTGAACGAAAACGATCCGACAGCAGCGGCTGTTTATATCTCCGGGCGCCATTTTAGATCCCGTTGCTGCTGCTACTTCCGCCTTCACTGAGAGGAAGAGGGCGGGAAAAATCCTGCCCTGCAGATCTGAGTTGATGATGATTCTCCTCCTCTCCTCTTCTCTCCTCTCCTCTCCTCTCCTATCTTCTCCTCTCCTCTCTCCTCTCCTCTCTTCTCCTCTCCTCTCTCCTCTTCTCCTCTCTCCTCTTCTCCTCTCTCCTCTCCTCTCCTATCTTCTCCTCTCCTCTCCTATCTTCTCCTCTCCTCTCTCCTCTCCTCTCTCTTCTCTCCTCTCCTCTCTTCTCCTCTCCTCTCTCCTCTTCTCCTCTCTCCTCTTCTCTCTTCTCCTCTCTCCTCTCCTCTGTCCTATCTTCTCTCCTCTCCTCTCTTCTCCTCTCCTCTCTCCTCTTCTCTCTTCTCCTCCCCTCTCCTCTCTCCTCTTCTCTCTTCTCCTCCCCTCTCCTCTCTCCTCTCTTCTCCTCTCCTCTCTCCTCTCTTCTCCTCTCCTCCTCTCCTCTGTTTCCGGTTCCGGTGAGTGTGAGTGTGAGCGGTAGCGTGAGTGGTGGAAGTGTGAGTGGCGCGGAGCTTTGAATGGTTTCTGTCGCAATTCTTGGGATTTCTACTGTGCTTATTCACTTGTGCATGATCAGGTGAGGTCTTTTAATTGTTTTCTCGTTGTTTGCCGACTGTCAGAGGTTCTGTCTGCTGGTCTCTGGTCGTTTTCGGGAGGCATGGCGTCCTCCGAGACGCCACCTCCGTCTATCCGGCAGGGAGTACGGATCGTCCCTCCGGATAGTTCGGTGAGTGTGGAGGAGGTTCTGCTGGCTGTGGGGGAGCAGGTCGGCCATGACCAGCTGAGCTTCGCCTCCAGGATGAACAAAGCTGTGGTAGTGTTCTTAAAATCAGAGCCGCTGGTCTATCAGCTGATAGGAAGCGGGGTGTTCATTCGGGACCTGTATGTGCAGGTGTCCCCGCTGTCAGCTCCTTCCACGAGGATCACCGTATCCGGGGTTCCTCCATTTATTTCTAACGAGCTGCTGGAAAACGAGCTCCGCAGATTCGGAAAGTTTGCAAGTGGTTTTAAAAATGTAAGTTTGGGATGCAAAGATCCCAAACTTAAACATGTTCAGTCCCTGAGGAGACAGGTATTCATGTTTTTAGACTCTCCTTCTCAGACCCTGGAGGTGTCATTCAGAGTCAGGCACGGTGAGGGCTCGTACATGGTTTATGCCAGCTCAGGACAGATGAAATGTTTTGAATGCGGTGATGTCGGACACAAGCGGTTTGCGTGTCCTCACAAGCAGCAGCAGGCTGCAACCTCAGCTGGTGTGACGAGTGGCTCCGCTCCAGCGGCTGCTGCTGCGCCCGATCGGGATGCCGCGGCCGGCGAATCCGTGGCCGAATCCAATGGTGAACCTGCTGGTGAGCCTGACGGGGAACCCGCTGGTGAGCCTGACGGGGAACCCGACGGTGAACCCGCTGGTGAGCCTGACGGGGAACCCGACGGTGAACCTGCGGCTGCCAGCGCGGAGGCGCATCGCGGTGGTGAGAAAGGTGGGGAGGGGCGGTGCCAGACTGTGGAGCAGCAGACTGAAGCTGCTGAGAAAAATATCTGTCAGACTGAACTTCCACTGTCTGCAGCTTCCTCTGCTGCTGCTGTGTCCATCAGTCAGACAGAGGGACAGACTGTGTCTAACAGTCAGGTGTCCTGCTGTGAGGACGACATGGAGTTTGACTCAGAGTCAGATAGTGTATCTGTGGGTGAAAGCTGCAGCAGAACTACTGATCTGTATCCTCTGGAGGAAATTAACAACTTCCTGGATGAGACTTATAAAAAGTCTGTTAAAGTCACTGATTATTTTGAAGACACTGATAAATTCATCAGATCAGTGAATGCTCTGAAAAAGCTGGTTGGGTTTGACTTGTTAGATGAGAGGAAACGATTCAGACTTAAAAAGCACATTACTGTTCTGAGGAAGGAGGCGATGAGGAAAAATGTTAAAAGGTCAAGAAGATTAACTGATCATGTCTAGTACAGTGTTTTCCCCTCTTTACTGTTCTTTTCTTGTTTCTGTTCTGTTTCTCCTCTCTAACCTTTTCATGAGGAGTCTAAAAGTGGGGTCCCTAAATATTAATGGTGGCAGAGATCGACAAAAAAGGGCTCTGATCTCTGAGGTCGCTGCTCAGAAGCAGGTGGATGTGGTTTTCCTGCAGGAGACACACACCCTCCCATCTGACGAGGTGGACTGGGGCTTATGGTGGCAGGGGTCCTGTGTCCTCAGCCATGGCACTAACGTCAGTGCAGGAGTAGCTGTGCTGTTCAGAGCTGCTGCTCAGGTGACGGTTTTATCCTCCACTGAGGTGGTGAAGGGCCGGCTGCTGATCGTCAAAGCACAAATTCAAGACTCTGTGTTATGCTTTGTGAACATTTATGCCCCAAACCAAGGAGCAGAAAGAGTAGCCTTTTTCACCCTGCTACAAAAGGAACTCTACACCTTCCAGCAGGACCAGCTAATTATTGGAGGAGATTTTAACTGCACACTGGACTTCACTGTGGACCGGACAAGTGGGGAACCCCATCCACAGTCAGCTCAGGCCTTGAACAGAGTCATCACACACCTGGACCTTTTAGACACCTGGAGGGTTAAACATCCACACACTAGACAGTACACTTGGGTGAGGGTCACTAACAACTGGGTCAGTGCAGCGAGGTTAGACAGGATTTATATTTCAAAAACACTCAGCACTAGATTAACACAGAGCACCATTTATCCAGTAGGTTTCACTGATCACCATTTTGTCACGATAGAGTTAGTCATCACACCGGGTGAAAGGGTCAAGTCATACTGGCTTTTTAACAACAGACTCCTGCAGGACAGACTTTTCTGCCAGTACTTTGAGGCCTTCTGGCAGCAGTGGAGGGCCAGAAAAACTGATTTTAATTCTTTAAAGCTGTGGTGGGAGATGGGGAAGGTGCAGATCCGTTGCTTCTGCCAGCAGTACACTTCCCACTCCACAGCTAGAGTCAAAACTGCAATACACGAGCTAGAGGCTAGAATCAGGGACACTGAGGAGGAGTTACATGGGCACCCAGATCCTGTTAGGAGTCACCAGCTGCAGGAGAAGAGGCTGGAGCTGAGCTCCTTCCTGCAGGAGAGAGTGAAGGGAGCTTTGGTCAGGTCTCGTTTCCTCCAGCTGAAGGACATGGGCGCCCCAGCTCCTTTTTCTTCAACTTGGAGAGGACGACGGCCCAGAGGAAGCAGATGACCTGTCTTCAGCTCCCTGGTGGCAAAGTGACCACCAACCCGGGCGAGATGAGGAACCATGCTGTGGAGTTCTACGCTGGTCTCTTCAAGGCGGAGCCATGCAGCATGGAGGGTCGCCAGGAGCTCCTGGAGGGGCTTCCTCAGCTGAGCCAGGAGGAGAAAGGGGCTCTGGATGAGGAGCTGACGCTGGAGGAGCTGACGGCAGCTGTCCACCAGATGGCAGCAGGGCGGGCCCCTGGGATCGATGGGCTTCCTGTGGACTTTTTCAAACGGTTCTGGAACACCCTTGGACCTGACCTTCACGGTGTTTTTATGGACTGTTTTAAAACTGGAGCACTTCCTGTCTCCTGTCAAAGGGCAGTGCTTTCGCTGCTGCCCAAAAAGGAGATCTGGCTCTGCTCAAGAACTGGAGGCCTGTCTCCCTCCTCTGTGCGGATTATAAGATCCTTTCCAGAGCCCTATCTAATAGGCTGAAGGACATACTGGAACTGATCATTCATTCAGACCAGACTTATTGTGTCCCTGACAGGACCATTATGGACAACATCTTCTTGATGAGAGATGTTATTGATGTGTGTAGGTCTGAGAGTGTGAAAATTGGTATTGTCTCTCTGGACCAGGAGAAAGCTTTTGATAGGGTGGATCACTCCTATTTGTTTTCTGCACTTAGAGGTTTTGGTATTGGTGATGGGTTTTGTCTTGGGTTCGTTTATTGTATAGTGGCGCACAGTGTTTGGTGAAGATGGGGGCAGGGCTGAGTCGGCCGATTCCTGCACGGCGAGGGATCAGGCAGGGCTGCCCTATCTCGGGGCAGCTGTACAGCCTGGCCATAGAGCCCTTGCTGTGCAGGCTGAGGGTCGACTCAGCGGCATTTCACTGCCGGGGGTCCTGTGGCCTTGAACGTCCTCCTACTGTCTCTGCTTATGCAGATGATATTAACGTTTTTATCTCCAGTCAGGGGGCGTTCAATGTCTGCAGGACACCCTGTCACTGTATGAGAGGGCTTCTTCTGCCTGGGTGAACTGGGCTAAGAGTGAGGGTTTGTTGGTGGGGCAGTGGAGGGATCAGGCAGTGCCCAGTCTGCCAGGGGTTGGAATGGGGCAGGGAGGGGCTGAAGGTCCTGGGGGTGTTTCTGGGGTCGGAGGGCTTCCAGAAGAAGAACTGGGAGGGAGTGAAGGAGAAAGTGTGTGCCCGGTTATCGAAATGGAAATGGTTGCTACCCCAGTTGTCATATAGGGGAAGAGTCCTGGTCTCCAATAACTTGGTCGCCTCGACTCTCTGGCACAAACTGGTCGCGCTAACGCCACCTAGAGGTCTGGTGGAGGATATTCAGAGAGCCATCTTGGATTTTTACTGGTCTGGACGGCACTGGATCCGGGCAGCAGGACTTTACCTGCCTGTGGATGAAGGGGACAGGGACTGGTGGATATTCAGTCCAAAATCGCCTCCTTCAGACTCCGGACTGCTCAAAGACTGCTTTACAGCTGTGGCCCAACCTGGCTCAGCACAGCTGGAATGCTGCTGAGGAGAGCTGGACGTTTGGAATATGATAAGCAGCTGTTCCTCCTGCAGTCTGAGGACATGGACTTTTCTGGGCTGACACCTTTTTATAGCTCTGTCCTGCAGGCTTGGCGGGTTTTAAACAGCACCAGGACCACTGAGAAGACACCAGGCATGTGGCTGTTTGAGGAACCTTTGTTTTTTAACAACTTTTTAAAGACTCAAACGCTGCAGTCTGCCAGCCTGAGAGCCAAACTCAGAGAGGCCGGCTGCACCAAGCTGGGCCACTTAATGAGGATGACAGCAACATCTGTGGACGCCCTGAGAGACACTAGCAGCATCACCTCTATCAGACTGATTAACAGGGTGGTGCAGGAGGTCCGTGCTGCCCTGCCGCAACACCTCAGATCCTTCGTTGAGGATCAGACTCTGTGTGAGCAGTGGAGTGGGGAGGCTGAGTACAGCTTCCCCTCTCTGGTAATCACACCAGCTGTGGGTGGGTGGCAGGAGGGAGGAGGCCAGCTGCTGTCCTTCACCACACCACACCTGGACAAGTTTCAGACTGCAGGAAAAAGGAGCTCTATCGGACCTGTGTCAAGGTTTTGAACCTGAGGACATTAGAGAATATGAGAGAGTCGAGGTGGACTGAGTTAATTGGTCCAGGTTCTTCCCGAAAGGCAGCTGGCGGTCCCTGTACAAGCTGCCCATTGAGAAGAGGACAGCAGACCTCCAGTGGAGGGTTGTACATGGTGCAATAGCCACAAACAGGTACAAGGCACACCTTGATCCGGAGCTGGGGAGGGGTGTGGGTTCTGTGCCCAGGTAGAAACCCTGGAGCATTTGTTTGTATTGTGTCCCAGACTGACTGCATTATTTGACCTCCTTAAAGGATGGTTCCAGGGTTTGGGGAGGGTTTTCTTTTCAGTTGTTTATATTTGGCCCAAAGTACACTGTCAAAAAGAAAACTGTACATACATTGATAAACTTCTTGTCTGGGTCTGCCAAGTTGGCCATCTGGTTGACTCGCAGAAACCAGGCACAGGGGACCGGCAGTGTGGAGGTGGTACCGGTTCTGCTGGGACTTTTAAAGACCAGACTGAGGGTAGAGCACACCTACCATCAATTGATGGACACTGTGCAGGCTTTCAGCCACAGGTGGACTGTTGGGGGGGTTCTGTGCTCTGTGGGGGAGGATGGAGGGTTGATTTTAAATTTCTGAAGGGAGAACCTCTGAGCTGAGGTTGTTTTGTTTTGTCTGTTTTGTTGTGTCTGTTTTTCAACATAGCGCGAGAAGCTGAATGGTGAGGGTGTTCCCTGTGGAACAATAAAGGGATTTTGAAAACCAAACCTCTCCTCTCTCCTCTCCTCTCTCCTCTCTTCTCTCTTCTCCTCTCTCCTCTCCTCTCTTCTCCTCTTCTCTCTTCTCCTCTCTCCTCTCCTCTCTCCTCTCTTCTCCTCTCCTCTCTCCTTTTTCTCTCTCCCCCTCTCTCCTCCTCCTCCTCCTCAGACCCTTGCCTCTACATCCCTCGTTTTGCTCACATGTTGGAGTTTGGTGTGAGGACCCATGATGTCTCCATGACGGCTCTTCGTCTGGTCCAGAGGATGAAGAGGGACTGGATGCATACAGGGAGGCGTCCGTCTGGACTCTGTGGAGCAGGTACACATGGCTGCCGTTACCATGGCAACAACCTTATAGTTACCATCAACTCAAAGCCCTGATAATGAAACTTAAACACTGTGGTGGTTACTCCTTTACTCCCCCCCATCTTGCTCCTCCTCCTGCTCCTCAGCTCTCCTGGTAGCAGCTCGGATGCATAAATTTCGTCGTACAGTGAAGGATGTGATCAGTGTGGTGAAGGTCTGCCAGACCACTCTGAGGAAGAGGTGAGAGCAGATTCAGTAGATCCCAGTAGACACAGTAGATCACAGTAGATTGTAGAAGACCACAGCAGATCACAGTAGATTGTAGTAGACCACAGTAGATCACAGTAGATTGTAGTAGACCACAGTAGATCACAGTAGATTGTAGAAGACCACAGCAGATCACAGTAGATTGTAGTAGACCACAGTAGATCACAGTAGATTGTAGTAGACCACAGTAGATCACAGTAGATTGTAGAAGACCACAGCAGATCACAGTAGATTGTAGTAGACCACAGTAGATCACAGTAGATTGTAGTAGACCACAGTAGATCACAGTAGATCGCAGTAGATCACAGTAGATTGTGGTAGACCACCAGCAGATGCCAAAAGATGATCTCTCTTCCTACAGATTAACAGAGTTTGAGGACACGCCCACCAGTCAGCTGACCATTGATGAGTTCATGAAGGTGGATCTGGAGCAGGAATGTGATCCACCTTCTTTCACCGCCGCTCAGCACAAAGCCAAGATGCAGCAGGTAGATCCCCCTGCCTCTGATTGGTTGTTGACGGATCTGTTCACCACCTATCAACCGATCATCTTTACTGTCCTCTTCTTCTGCAGCTGGAACATGAGCTGGCCAGGAAGCTGGACGAGGTCGAAGGTCAGTCCTACCTCTGTTTATTTAGGACATTTCAGAGGACACTAAAGGAATCATTTAGGACACTTCAGAGGACACTAAAGGAATCATTTAGGACACTTCAGAGGGCACTAAAGGAATCATTTAGGACACTTCAGAGGACACTAAAGGAATCATTTAGGACACTTCAGAGGGCACTAAAGGAATCATTTAGGACACTTCAGAGGGCACTAAAGGAATCATTTAGGACACTTCAGAGGGCACTAAAGGAATCATTTAGGACACTTCAGAGGGCACTAAAGGAATCATTTAGGACACTTCAGAGGACACTAAAGGAATCATTTAGGACACTTCAGAGGGCACTAAAGGAATCATTTAGGACACTTCAGAGGGCACTAAAGGAATCATTTAGGACACTTCAGAGGACACTAA
The DNA here is from genome assembly GCA_029721515.1 of Synanceia verrucosa. NCBI lineage: Eukaryota > Metazoa > Chordata > Actinopteri > Perciformes > Synanceiidae > Synanceia > Synanceia verrucosa. The sequence goes on from CM056570.1 coordinate 209,397, forward strand.
ATGTTTCCTTTAGTGAATTTGAATGGGCTAAACCTTCTATCCTGTCAGGAGAGATCAGCTGCTACAAAGACGAGATTGAGACTGAGCTGGAGAAGAGTCGCCCTAAACTGAGAGGAATCTACGCCGCCTACACCAAAGAAATTGGTCTGTACTGGTCCTTCTTCAGCATAGTCCACTTCAACCTTAGAACATCTGAGAGCTCTCTACTTCCTGGTTTTCAGGTCCTGAGGACATCGAGACCGTGTCCTCCACCTCTGAACCTGAGATGCCCGAGGTCGAAGATGCCGAGCTCCAAGCCGTCGCCCAACACATGACCCAGAATTTCCTGTGTCATGTAATCCAAGAAGAGGAGGGGCGGGGCAAGAAGACAGATGACAGCCAGCAGGAGGTGGGGCAAGACATTGATGGGGCAGGACATCAACGTCAGGCTGCCCCTCTGACTGCCATCCTGGGAAAGCTGCCAAGCGCCGCCAGCCTGAGCCTCCAGCAGACCTTCCAGACCTTTGACGAGTCTGAGGCCAGCGAGAAAGACGGTACGTATGACATCATGACCTTGTCACAAGCTCATGGACAGGTTGTCAGCTGAACTGACATCTGGTGTTGGCTGCGGTGGTTTTACAGATGATCAGTCAGAAGCTGGAGAGCTAGACCTGAAGGATATAGATGACCAGGAAATTGATAAGGTCAGTTAATGTGTCATTCACTGCTGCCAGGATCAGCGACACTAATATTGCATCAGAATGTAGTCATGAATTTATTTGAGCATTGTGTTCATTCAGTGGCTTTGTATTTCCTGTCCACACTTCTTCATCTTTTCTTTGTGAAGCATTGAGTTTACGGGATGTAGTTTCTCCTTCTTGACCCTAATTTTCTGCTGCAGTACATCCTGAATGACCAGGAGGTTCAGGTGAAGACGGAGCTGTGGATGAAACAGAACGCAGAATACCTGAGAGAGCAAAAAGGTTAACAAGGATGCTTTGTCATCATCATCATCATCATCATCATCTCTGTTATTGATTTCTGATTGGTTGTTCACAGAGAAAGAAGAGAGGATTAGGAAAGAGAAGGAGCAGGGCACATACAAAGAGAAGGTGGGTAACAGGATTTATCATCATGGAGTCCAGGGGCTGTCCTGGACTCACTGAAGATCATGATACATGTATCGTAATGTACTAAAATGTTTTCTTCTGAAGTAGAAGTACACAGTAAGAAGTATACAGTTGAGGTGCCTTTTCTGAGTCAGAATAGTAACTTCAATATTTTCTGTTTTTATTGTAATGTTAATCTTTGGCCATTTAGGCCCAGGCAGTTTCCTGCCTGGAAGAGTAATAATAATAATAATAATAATACATTTTATTTGGTGGCACCTTTCAGGAGGGAGGAGGGAGGAATTTCGGGAGCTGAAGTAGACTATATTGCCAAAAGTATTTGCTCACCTGCCTTAACTTGCACCTGAAATTAAGTGACATCCCATTCCTAATCCATAGGGTTCAATATGATGTCGGTCCACCCTTTACAGCTATAACAGCTTCAACTCTTGTGGGAAGGCTGTCCACAAGGTTTAGGAGTGTGTTTAAGGGAATTTTTGACCATTCTTCCAGAAGTGTATTTGTGAGGTCACACACTGATGTTGGACAGAAGGCCTGGCTCTCAGTCTCTGCTCTAATTCATCCCAAAGGTGTTCTATCAGGTTGAGGTCAGGACTCTGTGCAGGCCAGTCAAGTTCATCCACACCAGACTCTGTCATCCATGTCTTTATGGACCTTGCTTTGTGCACTGGTGCACAGTCATGTTGGAAGAGGAAGGGGCCAGCTCCAAACTGTTCCCACAAAGTTGGGAGCATGGAATTGTCCAAAATGTCTTGGTATGCTGAAGCATTCAGAGTTCCTTTCACTGGAACTAAGGGGCCAAGCCCAGCTCCTGAAAAACAACCCCACACCATAATCCCCCCTCCACCAAACTTTACACTTGGCACAATGCAGTCCGACAAGTATCGTTCTCCTGGCAACCGCCAAACCCAGACTCATCCATCAGATTGACCAGATGGAGAAGTGTGATTTGTCACTCCAGAGAACACATCTCCACTGCTCTAGAGTCCAGTGATGGCGTGCTTTACACCACTGCATCCGACGCTTTGCATTGCACTTGGTGATGTATGGCTTGGATGCAGCTGCTCGGCCATGGAAACCCATTCCATGAAGCTCTCTGTGCACTGTTCTTGAGCTAATCTGAAGGCCACATGAAGTTTGGAGGTCTGTCTCAGAAAATTGGTGACCTCTTCACACTATGTGCCTCAGCATCCACTGACCCCATTATTTAGATGGGTGAGTGAATACTTTTGGCAGTGTAGGTGGCTAACTGTTGAGAAGAGGATTCTGTTGTTGTACCAGTGTTGATGAGGTTGGAGTCGTATGACGATTTGGCCGTGGTAAGGGCATTCTTGTAATGTTGTCACCGAGGAGGATAATAGTGGGGGACATTGCACATATAGATGTTAGTAGTGAAGAGAATTCATTTAGGAAAACAGCTGAGGGTTTACGTGGTCTGTAGATGGTAACAATGATGGTGTGTTTGGGTCCTGTGAGTTTTACAGCTAAACATTCAAAGGAGGGGTAATGGGGGACAGTGACATCAGTGACTTTGATGTTGTCTCGGTGGAGGAGGGTGAGGCCACCTCCCCTCCCTGTAGCATGGGGTTTACAAATAAAAGAAAAACCAGGAGGAGCAGCCTCATTAAGCTGGGAGAAGTCATTTGGCTGTTGCCATGTCTCAGTGAGGCAGAGAATGTCCAGCTTATGGTCAGCAAAAATAAAGTCTGCTGTCAACAGGGCCTTGAGTGATGGTAACAGTGATGGTAACATACTACCAGTAACAAAGTAACAAAGTAATGTAGGACCAGTAACGTAGTAATAGTAACAAAGTAACATAGTAACAGTAACTCAGTAACAGTATCAGTAACGTAGGAATGTAGTAACAGTAACATAGTAACATTAACTCTTTGAGTGCCAGCTGTTTTTAAAACCGAAAGTACTTTGTTCCAGCGTTTTTGCCCATTTTTCAGTCATATTTCTAGACCCACAGAATATTTTGTATGATGATTCTGAAAACACTGAGAAGCTCAAATGAAAGAAGAGTCACGCTATTTCATCATGGAAAAAGCTGTTTGCTTTTACCTTGTTCCGTTCTTGTTTTGTGTGGAGGAGAGTAGAGGACACTTTCACCAAAATTGCCACTTTTTGTACAGAATCTGTTTGTTTTGCTCTCTAATCTCAATCGTCTCCACTTCCTGTTTTGATCTCTGTGGTGCATATGAACTCTTTATGTTACGACTACAAGTCACAGAAGCCCCAAAATTACTCACAGGCTGCAGCAGACTGTGATCTGCGACCCGCTGCAAAAAAACGCTTTGACGTAGTATTACATCAGTGGCACTCAAAGAGTTAACGTAGTAACAGTAACATAGTAACTTAGTAACACTAACTCAGTAACAGTATCAGTAATGTAGGAATGGTAACATAGTGACGTTCTGTCCGCGTCCAGCCCAAGAAATCCAAGAAGAAGAAGAAAGAGGCAGAGGCGTTGACGGCTGGCGAGGCGATAGAGAGAATGCTGGAGAAGAAGAAGATCTCCAGTAAGATCAACTACGATGTCCTCAGAGACCTGAACAGAGGAACAGGAAATGGGGGGGGTAGCAGTCCCAGCAGAGCCTCAGACCCCCCCGACCCCACCGCCACACGGAAACGACTGAACCGCCGCCGCCGCAGGAAGACCAGCCCCGCAAACCGAGACCTTGCCGCCACCACCAGCATCATGGGGAAGAGGTGCGGTCAGCCATGATGTTCTATGAAGAACTGATCAATCAGCAGATAATCAATAATGGAAATAACTGATCACGAGTGTTTAATATTTTCTCTCTCTTTGCTCCAGAGTCCGTCTCCTCCTGTCCTCCACATCAAAGAAAAAGAAAGTGAGTGACCACTATACACACATTATCTACACAAACATTATATATACTGACATTACATACTCAGACATTATATATACTGACATTACATACACAAACATTATATATACTGACATTACATACACAGACATTATATATACTGACATTACATACACAGACATTATATATACTGACATTACATACACAGACATTATATATACTGACATTACATACACAGACATTATATATACTGACATTACATACACAGACATTATATATACTGACATTACATACACAGACATTATATATACTGACATTACAGACATTATATATACTGACATTACATACACAGACATTATATATACTGACATTACATACACAGACATTATATATACTGACATTACATACACAAACATTATATATACTGACATTACATACACAGACATTATATATACTGACATTACATACACAGACATTATATATACTGACAATATATGCTGACATTATATACACAGACATTATATATACTGACATTACATACACAGACATTATATATACTGACATTACATACACAGACATTATATATACTGACATTACATACACAGACATTATATATACTGACAATATATGCTGACATTATATACACAGACATTATATATGCTGACATTATATACACAGACATTATATATGCTGACATTACATACACAGACATTATATATACTGACATTACATACACAGACATTATATATACTGACATTACATACACAAACATTATATATACTGACATTACATACACAGACATTATATATACTGACATTACATACACAGACATTATATATACTGACATTACATACACAGACATTATATATACTGACATTACATACACAGACATTATATATACTGACATTACATACACAGACATTATATATACTGACATTACATACACAGACATTATATATACTGACATTACATACACAGACATATATACTGACATTACATACACAAACATTATATATACTGACATTACATACACAGACATTATATATACTGACATTACATACACAGACATTATATATACTGACATTACATACACAAACATTATATATACTGACATTACATACACAAACATTATATATACTGACATTACATACACAGACATTATATATACTGACATTACATACACAGACATTATATATACTGACATTACATACACAGACATTATATATACTGACATTACATACACAGACATTATATATACTGACATTACATACACAGACATTATATATACTGACATTACATACACAGACATTATATATACTGACATTACATACACAGACATTATATACACAGACATTATATATACAGACATTATATATTCAAACATTATATACACAGATATTATATACACAGACATTATATATTCAAACAATATATATACAGACATTATATATACAGACATTATATATTCAAACATTATATACACAGACATTATATATACAGACATTATATATTCAAACATTATATACACAGACATATATTCAAACATATACACAGACATTATATATTCAAACATTATATAGACAGACATTATATTTAAACATATACACAGACATTATATATTCAAACATTATATAGACAGACATTATATTTAAACATATACACAGACATTATATATTCAAACATTATATACACAGACATTATATACACAGACATTATATATTCAAACATTATATAGACAGACATTATATTTAAACATATACACAGACATTATATATTCAAACATTATATAGACAGACATTATATTTAAACATATACACAGACATTATATATTCAAACATTATATACACAGACATTATATATTCAAACATTATACAGACAGACATTATATTTAAACATATACACAGACATTATATATTCAAACATTATATACACAGACATATATTCAAACATTATATACACAGACATTATATATACTGACATTACATACACAGACATTATATATACTGACATTACATACACAAACATTATATATACTGACATTACATACACAGACATTATATATACTGACATTACATACACAAACATTATATATACTGACATTACATACACAAACATTATATATACTGACATTACATACACAGACATTATATATACTGACATTACATACACAGACATTATATATACTGACATTACATACACAGACATTATATACACAGACATTATATATACAGACATTATATATTCAAACATTATATACACAGACATTATATACACAGACATTATATATTCAAACAATATATATACAGACATTATATATACAGACATTATATATTCAAACATTATATACACAGACATTATATATACAGACATTATATATTCAAACATTATATACACAGACATATATTCAAACATATACACAGACATTATATATTCAAACATTATATAGACAGACATTATATTTAAACATATACACAGACATTATATATTCAAACATTATATAGACAGACATTATATTTAAACATATACACAGACATTATATATTCAAACATTATATACACAGACATTATATACACAGACATTATATATTCAAACATTATATAGACAGACATTATATTTAAACATATACACAGACATTATATATTCAAACATTATATAGACAGACATTATATTTAAACATATACACAGACATTATATATTCAAACATTATATACACAGACATTATATATTCAAACATTATATAGACAGACATTATATTTAAACATATACACAGACATTATATATTCAAACATTATATACACAGACATATATTCAAACATTATATACACAGACATTATATATTCAAACATTATATACACAGACATATATTCAAACATTATATACACAGACATTATATATTCAAACATTATATACACAGACATTATATTCAAACATATACACAGACATTATATATGCAGACATTATATATGCAGACATTATATATTCAAACATTATATACACAGACATTATAGTCAAACATATACACAGACATTATATACACAGACATTATATATTCAAACATTATATACACAGACATTATATATTCAAACATTATATAGACAGACATTATATTCAAACATATACACAGACATTATATATGCAGACATTATATATTCAAACATTATATACACAGACATATATGCAAACATATACACAGACATTATATATTCACACATTATATACACAGACATTATATATTCAAACATGTACACAGACATACCTTATTTTAAACTCAGATGTGCTTCACCTCTCAGGCAGAAAACACCACCACCGTGACAACAGATGCTGCGAGTCCAGACCCTGAACTAGACCCTGAACCAGATCCTAGACCAGACCCCAGCACCACCCCTGCAGGTCCACCCTCTGTGGTGGAGGAGGTGGAGGCGGAGGAAGAAGATGAGGTGGAGGGGGAGTGTGTGAGCGCTCTGCAGCTCGTAGGAGGTCAGGCCAGGTTTTTATTCTGAAATCCCAGAGGATGATAAATGTAACAAATGATAAAGATGAACGATAATCGAACCAGGTTTATTCACGTTGGTTCCAGATTACGGCTGTGAGGCGGAGGAGGAGGAGGAGGTCTTCTAGCTTCGTTTTGCTGATTTTTGTCCTCCAGGTAGACTGAGGCATCTCCATGGAGACGGATCAATGTTACAAAATCAGTAACTGGTATTAATGACCAATGAAGATGAGATGAAATCATTTAGTTCTGCTTTGTTTTTTAATTGATTGCTGATCATTGATGATCATTTTAATGAATTTTATAACTTTGAGCTTCTCATGTTCATACTGTAAAAAACGTTGTTTGTGTATTTTTATATTCATCAGTATGAATGTAAATAAGAAACATCCTTGTTAAATATGAATATGTGTACTTTAATATGTGTACTTTGTGTATTTTAACTTGGTGTTTGTTGTAAATAATCATGTTCTGAAAAAAAGAAAACATTGAGACTGAACTGAAAGTAGAAATAAAACTTCTATTAGTAATCTTGTCTCTGATCGGTCCTGACAACGAGACAATGATCATACTGAAACCAAACTTTATTTGCACATTTAAAGTAACAGTCCAACATTTTGTTTAGTTGGTTCCTTTTTCCTTCTGTCAGGAAAAAAAAAAAAATCAATGTACCTGGTTTAAGCCTTTCAGACGAGCCCCGGGGTTCAGCCTACACAAACCACCTTCTTTTCAACCTAAAATGGAGACGGACCTAGATAATTCCCAGGAACCCACACCTGGAATCCACGGTTTAGCGAGAGAATCAGACAGGTTCAGTTCACTGTTGATGAACTGATGATCAAGGTTGACCAAATAGTGGAGGATTAACGCCCCTCTAATCCAGGGGGGATGTCACCAAATTTGTGGAGAAGGCACACCAAGGACAAAGAATGCCAGACACACAAATTTGAATTTCAAAAGTGAAAAATTGAGAGAATTTTCAGAAAACACCAGACTCCCTGTTACGGCCTCCAAACACACACACACACACACACACACACACACAGCTCAATAGGGGCAGGAGGCTGCAACATATGATAAGGGACACCACACCAAAAATATAACGATTTACCTACAGCTTTATTTTTTTTTGGAAAAAAAACCCAAACTAAACAAAAGCAAAACAAACTAAAGAAACAAAGAAGGACTGGAGACCCCGGCCAAAAGGAACAGAAGAAAGGAAGACACCGGGCCAGCCACGCAATGGGCTGTCGCTCCCAGCGTCTCCCCCTAAACTGCCTAAGAAAAAAACTACACCTATAATCAAACAAAAACCGAATAACGGAACTACCGGTAATCTCCAGCCCAAACTAACACAACAAAACCCCAGCACCTAAACGAGCATGGGGGGAAAACCCTGGCTTATGGGAAACAAAAACAAAGAGGGAACTAAACCCTCCTCACCACATGCTCACCTCTGTACTGTCTGCCTCTCATCTCTGCACTGCCTGTCCCTCTTATCCACCCTCCTCCCCTCTACCTGAATGCTGACTGCACTCAGGTGTGCAGCAAGCAGGGGAAGGAGGGAGATATATATATCTATATATATATATATATATATATATGTAGAGAGAGAGAGAGCAGGCTGCTGCTCGTAACACCCCCACCCTAAAACGTGACTGGGGGGGAAACGCCGCAAACATTCACGCACTAACACTCAACACCGAGACAATGTGTCGGCCAGCACATTCTCTCGACCTTTGATGTGCCGAAGCTCCACATTAACGGACTTTAAAAATATTGCCCAGCGCATGAGCCTCTGATTAGCGTTTCACATGCGGCTAATAAACACAAGAGGATTGTGGTCAGTGTACACAATAATGGGCGCACTAGCAGAGCCGACATATACTTCAAAGTGTTTGAGTGCCAAGATAAGCGCGAGAGCCTCCTTTTCAATAGTCTCAATAGGAGACTGGATGCTCCACCCCATCATCTCCATCTTGGAGGAGAACAGCAGCCGCCCCTGCATCACTCGCATCAACGGACAACTTAAACGGACGATCGAATGTAGGCGCAGCCAAGACTGGAGCGTGAGTTAGCAAAGCCTTTACAGTCAAACACACGCTGACAACCAATGAAAAGGTGTCTTTGGACTCAGCAGGTATAGTACCCCGCCATCCCCAAAAAACGGCGCAGCTCCCGGCGTGAAGCAGGAGCAGGGAATGACAGAATAGCCTCAACTTTAGAATACACCAGCTTGACTTGCCCCCGACCCACAACTTTTCCCAAATACGTCACTGTCGCTTGGCCAAACTCACACTTTGCCAAATTGAGTGTAAGGTTGGCATCACACAGTCTGCCAAACACCGCCTGTAGCTGCTGTATGTGATTGTCCCATGAACTTGAATATATCACAATATCGTCCAGATAGGCCTCGCACCCTGATAAACCCGATAAAGCCGTGTTCACCAAACGCTGAAATGTAGCAGGTGCATTGCGCACGCCAAATGACATCACCGTATACTGCAAGAAAGCGTCAGGGGTCACAAATGCAGTTATCTCCCTTGCCCGAGGAGTCAGTGGTACTTGCCAATATCCCTTTAACAGATAGAGTTTTGTCACATAATTGGCACTGTCGACATGATCCACACAGTCCTCGACTCTGGGCAAAGGATAGCAATCCGGTTTCGTGACCACATTCACCTTTCTAAAGTCTGTGCAGAACCGGTCAGAACCATCAGCTTTATTAGCTAGGAGACACGGCGAACTCCATGAACTAGAGCTAGGCTCTGCAGTGCCGTTCTCTAGCAAATAATTCACCTGCTGTTGTAAACGAAGGCGTTTATCGGGATTTACTCTGTAGGCATGCTGCTTTATTGGTGGAGAATCCCCCACATCGATGTCATGCTGCAGCAGATGGGTACGAGTCGGCACATCTGAAAACAGAGAAATGTGAGATTTTATTACACTGACCACATTCTTGTGTTGCGACTGGGTTAAATGTGGAAAACATTGAGTTTGGACAACATTTCTGAGTTTTTCAGCCTTCCTTGAACAATATCACTGGACAGATCAACAACACCTTCCACGTCACGCACGGCTGAACCTGTCGGTGATTCTGTGAAACCAGCACTAGACAGCGCCCCGGCCAGCTGAGCGCCAAGACAGCTTTGTCATCTGCAGTAACAGACGACACCGGGACAGGATCTCTGTCTAAGTAAGGCTTCAGCATGTTAATGTGGCACAATCTACTCCGCCGTCGACGGTCTGGGGTCGCAATAATGTAATCTCGCTGATTCACCTTTTCCTGAAATACATAGGTGCCGCTATAACGCGCCTGAAAGGACGAGCCAGGAACAGGCAACAGCACGAGCACTTTGTCACCAGGACTAAAGGATCTATTTTTAGCAGTCTTATCAAACCACTTTTTCATTCTCGTTTGAGCAACAGACATTTTCTCTTTTGCCAATTCATTAGCACGATGGAGCTTAAAACAAAAATTACTGACATAGTCAAGCAAATTCTGTGGCTTGTTGTCACCCAGCCATTTCTCCTGTAACAGTTTAAGAGGGCCACGTGCCGTATGAGCAAACACTAGCTCCGCTGGGCTAAAACCCAGAGACTCCTGAACTATCTCTCGAGCAGCAAAAAAGAGGAGATGGACGCCCTCGTCCCAGTCCTTACTGGACTCCAGACAGTATGTGCGGAGCATAGACTTTAGAGTTTGGTGGAAACACTCAATCGCTCCTTGACTTTCTGGGTGATATGCACTTGATCAACAGTGAGTGATGTTGTTTCATCACTTGTGCAAAAACTCTTGACATGAAATTGGACCCCTGATCAGTTTGAATTAACCTAGGCAGCCCAAACAAAGAGAAGAACTTTATCAATGCTTTGACGACGGCTGGAGCTGTGATTTTACGCATGAGAATGGCCTCAGGCAAACGAGTGGCGGAGCACATAATGGTCAAAAGAAACTTGTTACCAGATTTTGTGCGCGGGAACGGACCGACACAATCAACAATAACACGCTCAAAAGGCTCAGCCACCACCGGAATTGGATAAAGGGGAAACGGTGGAATAGTCTGATTCGGTTTCCCAGAGACTTGACAGACATGGCATGTTTTACAATATTGCTGCACGTCCCGCTTTACTCCTGGCCAGAAAAAAACACTGCAATACACTGTCATAAGTTTTATTGATCCCCAAATGGTCAGCAAGTGAATTATCATGAGCCAATTTAAGGATTTCCTGCCGGCGTATTTTTGGGATTACAACTTGTGTTACTACACCCCAATCATCCTGCGTGGACAAGTGTGGTGGCGTCCATTTACGCACAATCAGAGCGTCTTTTAGAAAATAACCAGAGGATATGTTCTGAATTTCGTTCCCTGGAACAACAGCATCAAAACAAGAGGTTAGTGACGCATCACTTTTTTGTTTCGTGACATGCCAACTTTTAAACTATGCTCTTCAACAGGAGAGGAAACAACTGACGCAGCAGGAATGATTACAGGTGGCGGAGACGGAGCAGGAGGAGAGATTACTGGAGGAGAGGTCAGACAGCTAGGATCGGCCATGAAGGTGTCCTCCAATCCTAACTCCTCTACTTCATCAGGTGAACCCCGCTCCTGCTTGTTAGAGCGAGTGACAGCACAAACTGAGAACACCTCCGGGAATTTTTGTTCCAACTCATCTGGGTGTTCAGAAAGAGGGACTGCAGTTACCTCAGGATTCAACAACACTTTACCTCCTGCCAAATCATTACCCAAAATAAAAGAAACCCCCTTTAGAGGAAATTTTGAAATAACTCCTACTACTACACGCCCTTTAACCAACTCAGAGTCAAGGTAAATACCATGCAAAGGCACACCCACAAACTGCATACCAAACCCTCGGACCAAAACTTCACGTTTAACAGAGGATTGGGCCGACAACGGTAACACCCCTTCCAGGATAACTGACTGTGAAGCTGCACTATCCCGGAGAATGGTGACAGGAACTTTCGGATCCACCTCTGAAAGTGAAACAGAACCTTTCATAATAAAAGGAGCGTACACATCTAGGTCAGATTTATCGGAAAGAGACTGTTTGGGACAAAACTGCTGACTGGGCAAAGTTTCCGTCTTCAACAGATTAACTGATTTTGAAGACTTATTCTGTTTGTTCAAGGCAAAACAGTGGGTCATGGTGTGGCCACGCTTCTTGCAATAAAAACAAACTGGTTTATCGATAGTGTCACCTTCCTTTTTGACAGTCTTCATCTCGCCTTGAAAGTTTGATTTTACGGGAAAAGCAATGGACCTGGCAACAGGAGCACCACGCTCATAAGTTGGACTTTTCAAAGTTATCTCTGTGCGTAAGGACGTACTCATTAGCCAGAACTGCTGCCTCCAACACTGTGGATACTTTTTGCTCATTGATGTAAGTAGCAATTTTAAACCAGGTAACACAGTGAGACAGAAGCTGGTCCACCCAGAGGACAAAACACCAGGACACAAACACAGTAATGTAGTGTTTGCTGTCCAGTGCAGTGAAGAATGCACTGACTGGTACACTGGTGGAGACCAAACAAGAGCTCCACAAGAGTATGGCTGAAGATTGGAGAGACAACTCCTCAGGACAAGACTCAGCAGTTCACCTGAAAACACCTGAAAACACTCCTCTGAGGACAGTAATGTCCAAGTTTGATCCAGGGTAGACAGATGGTTTATCCTTGTTGTAAAGTCATACTCATGTTCATAATTGTATTTGTATATAAGAGAAAAAGTTATACTTATTTTTGTATTTACATTCTAAGATTTCTATACTTATTTCTCATGTTTATACTTTCTAACGGGGTGGCACAGTGGTGTAGTGGTTAGCACTGTCGCCTCACAGTAAGAAGGTACTGGGTTTGATTCCCGGCCCGGGGTCTTTCTGTGTGGAGTTTGCATGTTCTCCTCATGTCTGTGTGGGTTCTCTCTGGTACTCCGGCTTCCTCCCACCATCCAAAAACATGCATGGGGATTAGGTTAACTGTTAATTTAAATTGACCGTAGGTGTGAATGTGAGTGTGAGTGGTTGTCTGTCTCTGTGTCCTGTGATGAGCTGGACACTTGTCCAGGGTGTACCCTGTCTTTCACCCTAAGACAGCTGGGACAGACTCCAGCCCCCCCTGACCCTATGAGGATAAGCAGTAGATAATGGATGGATACTTTCTAATGAAGGGTACTTCATTACCAGTGACTGATGGCTTTTCCCTTGTAAATATATTGCACATTTGAGGTGTATTTTGCACATTAATAACGGCACGTTGCACTTTATAGCAATATTTGCACTTTATTAGCAGGACTTGCATGAACTATTTATTGGATGTTACCGTATTTATTGTGTGAGCTCTACTTTTTGGACGGGTAGATGATGAGGTGTCATGACGTAGCTCCGCCTGGAAGTCGACCTGTTGTTCTGCTGGTTTCTGTTGTTTGTTTGTTTTCTGCTCTGAGGAGGATCAGTATCTGGACTCTGGACCAGTCAGAACTGAAGAAGATGATGAAGAGGAGAAACATCTTCAACAAACCTCAAACAGTCCAGTTGACTCTTTTTTGCTCTTATTGATTCACCTCCACCTGGATGAGAAGCTACACAGACATAACTGAGGTCACGTTCAAACAGGAAGTGAGGGCGGTTCTGACACAGGAAAGTGAGCTGTGACCAACTTCCTGTCTAGATTCTAGTTTGGTCTGTTCTGATCACTTATTTTGAAATTGATGAGTTCAAACGGTCATTTATGTTGATTGATTAGTAACTAATAATGAAAAAATGAAGATTTATTACAGCTGACCACAGAACAGATTCAGGCTCTGATGGAATCAAACTGATCTGAGAGCTGTCTTTTATTAAAAACACATTTTACAAATTCACATATTTTACTACAAGAAAGAAATGTATTAACATCATTGATTATTAAGTCTTCAATGAAAAATGTTAGGAAACAATATATGGGCTTTATTGATTTATTTTGATCCTCTTCAGGACAAACTATCCAAGTTCAGATCCAGAGTCTGAGTCCAGCAGAGACAAGTACAGACCCGTGGAGTCCAGTCGATTCCAGAAAGGTCCAGCAGAGCCTGTCAGGTCCCTGGTGGTTTTCGTTCCTGTGGTCTCTCAGTCACTACGTTCAGATTTGAGTTCCCGGTGGGCTGGATCTGGTTCAGGCTGCTGTTGGATCTTGGTCTCAGTTTGGACCGATCACAGATCTGCATAAGGCCTCGGCTCAGGTCTTTGCGGATGTTGTCGCTGGACAGGACGTAGAGGAGGGGGTTGACAGCGCTGTTGATGGTGGACAGGCCGAGGGAGACAGTGTAGGGGGTGTACAGGGTCCTCTCAAAGAGACAGTCCTCCAGCTGGGATACGTGGAAGAGGACCGCCCGGACCAGCAGGATCAGGTGGTACGGGGCGAAGCAGACCAGGAACAGGACCACTACGGCCGCAGCCAGCCGCCGGACGCGCTGCTTCTGTTCTCGCCGCAGACCGGTGCTGCGCTGCACGTTGGCCCGGATGCTGTGGTTCGTCGCCACCAGAACCAGCAGCGGTACCAGGAAGCCCACCAGGAAGCGGGCGTAGTTGAAGCCTGCCACGGTGCCGCTGCTCCGGCTTGGCTCAAAGCAGCGGCGGTCACCCTCTGCCGCATCACCCTCCCTCATGGTGAAGACCGGGGCGTGTCCAACGGCGACCAGAAGCACGATGGCAAGAGCGATGAGGGCGGCCAGGCGCTGCTGGCGGAGGCCACGGGACTCCACGGTGTAGACCACGGCGACGTAGCGGTCACAGGAAATGCAGCAGAGCAGGAAGATGCTTACGTACATGTTGGTGAAGAAGACGTAGCCCGTTAGCTTGCAGGCCGCCGAGCTCCACGGCCACCAGTGACTGCCGCTGACGTAGAGAGCCCACAGCGGCAGCGTGCACAGGTAGGTGAGGTCACACAGCGAAAGGCTCCACAGGTAGACAGCTAGCACGTTCTTCCTGCGCACCTGCAGCCAGGTGAGATAGACGGTCAGCAGGTTAGCCGGCAGCCCCACAGCTAGCACCGCGCTGTACAGCAGCACCAGCGGCAAGCGGCCTTCATCGTACGGAGGTCGGCATGCCGTCAGACTCCCATTGGTCATCAGAGGCAGCGACTCGGTCCCCAGCAGCTTGTGCATGATGTCACCAGGAGGACAACCAATCAGATTCCAGATGAATTTGTCTGTGGTGAGAAAAACAGGAAATAAAAGTGTCTGAACTCATGCCTGCTTCATCTTTACTTAATTTCTATTCTATCTCCACTTCATACCGGCTTCATCTCTCTACTTGATCTCCATCTCTGTGTTATATTTTATTTAGTTTATGTATTTTCTGTTGCAGCTGAGAAAATAAAAGAATGAATCATCAGCAGAAAACAACAATGACAATAATCAAACACAAACCTCTGCTGGAAAATTAAATTAAATTCTCATTTAACTGAAGTTTCAGACAGGAAGAGAATCAGCATTTCGACTTCCTGTGTGAAAGTCAACTGGAATCCCCCGCCACAATAAGGGCTTTTAGAAGCCTTTTAGTTTTTCCTGATACGTTTGGTTTGTTGTATAGAATTGGAGATACATGTTTATTTGTGTTACCGTATGGATTATCTGGAGATATGACTGTTGTTGCTCCTGGTAACAGCAGCTGTGCTATGATTGGCTGGTCAATTTCTGACCTCAATAATTACATTTTGAGATGGACCTGTTGTGATGTCATCACCTGACAGCAGCATCCAATCGGATGCTCTGAATGCTGGAAGTGGGCGGAGCTCATATTTAAGTACTGATCACTGACCTCTTTATCTGAAACATGAATTTATTAATATGTTGGAGGAAATGACAGATGTTTTTCAGATTAAAAGACACATTAATTATTGATCAGATCACACACAAAGCTTGTTATTATTACAGAAATATTATTGTTCAAACATAATATTGTTGGATCAATGTATTCATATAAATATTGCATTTAGTGCTGCACATGTGATGTGATGTGATATATATCATTTTATATTTCAATCATATCTCAATTCTGTGCCAAGCAATGAAACTGTGATAGAGCTCATAGAAAGTGTTAATGCGATGGTTGTAGTAATAGTACATCTCAGTGATATTGATAATACATCTTCTTTTGCAGTTTTACTGTACTCTACTACTACAGCCACTATTATACTGTAGTATCACAGTAAAAAGTATTGTCCTACGTATTCTTATAGTACTATTATATGATTTTCTGTTTTGGTCTGATTATGATCTGGAATACTACTACATTAGCACACTAATAAAGTAAAAGTACAACATAGGAGTATACAGATTTTAACATATAAATATATAATAATGCATTGTACTTATGTAGCGCTTTTCATGACACCCAAAGTGGCTTTACAGTATAGACCCATTACTGATGGTGATGGTAAGCTACAACCGCCAATCTTCCCATCATTGGACAACCTGCTCTACCACCTGAGCCACTCCCAATACACAGTGTGCATACACAGTATACATGTAGAATAATAGTACTGTGACAATATACTGTAGTCAGACTAATGTGAATATGATATATGATGATTATATGACATATGATATCGTTATGTCAATATGATATGAACATTATTATTATTACTGGCTGTAAAATGAGGAACAAATCCCTCCTGGATGTTCTCAGAGCATCATCTGAGCAGCTCTAACTGTTAGTACTAGATAAGCACTACTAGGAATACTACATGTGTATTTTCAGAATGCTCTTATATACTTTGACCACGTAAAAGTACATAAAAGGTAAAAACTCACGCTGTCTCATGCATCATCCATGTCTCCTCCTCGCGCTGATTCTGATGAAGTGATTGATCAACCGGAAGCTGAACTCAAACAGAAAAAAAGTTCAAAGTAAAAGCTGCCATCTGGTGGTCACCGGTTGTTACTGCAACACGACTCCTTCTTCACATCTTGTTGCACACGTTGAAGGATCTCAGCTTCCTCAGGAAATAGAGTCTGTTCATCTCCTTCTTGTCCACAGTTGTGTTGGATTTCCAGTCCAGTCTATTTCCGATCACCACTCCCAGGTTCTTGTAGTCCTCCACCTCCTCCAGCCTGAGCCACAGTGGCTGTGAAGGTGTCCTCTTCTTCTGAAGTCCATCACCACCTCTCTGATGTTGTTGATGTACAGCCTCAGGTGTTGCTCAGTCCACTCCACCAAGTTGTCTACCACTGCCTTGTTCTCACCCTTATGTCCCAGATGTTGGACATAAGAGGTTCACATGTCCTCTTTGCATGTCGGTGCAGCAGCAGCTCCTGGAGAGCCCACAGCCCCAAAAACGCTGCTCCCAGTGGGAGTGAAGAGGTGGTGGGTGCAGCCCTGCAGACAAGCTGATACTTTTCCTGGTAAAGTTTCAGACAGGGAAGAACAGGAAGTGCAGCCACTGAGAGTCTGAACTGCAGTCGGCCTGCAGACTCTCTGTCAGCAGCACCTGAGCAGGTGAGTGAAGCCTCCACTGGTCTCTGTGCAGACAGTCAGGCTTCAGCTGAAGGAGAGGACATGGAGTCCTGCAGACATGAACACCTTAGAGGAGATCCAGAACTTTCTAGATGAAACATGTGAAGTGAAGATGATCATGTCTCAGCAGGTGTTTCCCTCTTCTCCTCTCTGACCTCTCCATGCAGCAGCATCATTAAACAGACAGGAAAGAGCTCTGATAGCTGAAGTCTGAGCTCAGAAAAAGACCATCAGAGGAAGCAGGGTGGACTCTGTGGAGGAAGGAGACATGTCCTCAGCCATGGGACAAACTTCAGAGCAGGAGGAGCAGTTTTATTATCTGTTCTGTCCAAAGGAGGGTACAAATAGAGAGCACTGTGTTTGGTTTTATTAATATATATGCAGCAAATCAAGCTGTTTTTAGCTCAGTTAAAAATCACCACCAGGACCATCTAATCACTGGTGGAGATTTTAATTGCACCATAGATTTTACTGTTGATAGGACCAGTGAGGAGCCAGACCCACAGGAGATCATCACACACTTCGAGACACATGGTGAGGGTAAGTGCAGAGAGGCTGGGCGGGTTTTACATTTCACAGGATCTCGGCTATCTCTGTCTATCTCTGCGTTGGCCTGGTCAGAGGTCAGCGGAGGCTGCCTCCTGTGGCCATTCGATAAGATGCAGTGACTTGAAGTCAGCAAGACAAGCAGTTTGCAGTGATAGCCAGATTCTCTGATGTAATCAGAGCGATTGACTGCAGTCATGTTGGAATAAAAGCACCAACTGTAAACATTTCCATTCCATCAATGTACAGATTATTTGTGATGCACAAATAATCTGACCAACATCATTGTGAGGTGGTCTGGTTCAAATCAGGATTTCTCCATTCTAATGAACAGCATGGTGGGAACAAGTTGGAATACAGGTACAGGGCACACCTTGATCTGGAGCTGGGGGAGGGTGTGGTTTCTGTGCTCAGGTAGAAACTCTGGAGCTTTTATTAGTCCAGTGTCCTGGACTGTCTGTGATGTTTGAGCTCCTTGAAGGATGGTTCCGGGGTCTGGAGGAGGGGTTCTCATTTCATTTGTGTATTTTGTCTGGTTGCTGATCAGGGGTGCATTTCCAAACAACGACGGAACTTAAAATGAAACCACGGTAGTACGTAGTACTTCTGAATGACCGTCCCCTTTCTGTCCGTTTCCCAAAAATCTTCAACTACCATCGTACTATGTAAGTTGGAACAACGTTAGTTTGAACTTGCGTCGTCTTAACGATATAGTTTCCAGATGTTTCGGAAGCGTTCGGCGAGCACCCGCATGCATTCGTTACTGAAAATGTGTCAACGACAGAAACATAGTTTTATTTCCATTAAGCCAGTGTGACATCTTTAACAACTTTGGGAAATATTCATCAACATGATCATGTTGAAGCAAGAACTGAATGCAGTAAATTTCTGACATAATCAATTACCGAGTTGTTTTTGCAATATTTGTGAAGATTTAACATCACTTGTTAATCCATCCATCCATCCATCTTCTCCCTCTTATCCTCTCATAGGGTCAGGGGGGCTGGAGTCTATCCCAGCTGTCTTAGGGTGAAAGACAGGGTACACCCTGGACAAGTGTCCAGTTCATCACAGGACACATAGAGACAGACAACCACTCACACTCACATTCACACCTACGGTCAATTTAAATTAACCAGTTAACCTAATCCCCATGCATGTTTTTGGATGGTGGGAGGAAGCCGGAGTACCAGAGAGAACCCACACAGACATGAGGAGAACATGCTAACTCCACACAGAAAGACCCCGGGCCGGGAATCAAACCCAGTACCTTCTTGCTGTTCATCAGTTAATAAAATGATAAAACAAAATGTCATGGTTATAAACCGTGCAACGCTGCATGTTTAACTGCAGCAATCCAACTTCCCCACCGTTTCCTGCATAATTTCTGGTGCAGTAGCCTGTGCTACGCTAACTTATTCAATTGGAGTGCTTTAATGATGACTTACTTTCAATTCAAAATCTTAATATAATTATTTAATAGTAGGCTATCAAAGTTGTAATTTGAAACTTCTGGGGCTTCACAAACATTTGTTATTAAAACACAACTTGCGTCTTTTCACCTCAGCTGTGAGGTGAAAGTTAAAGTGACATCCTTCATTCATGCTGTAGGGGGATCATGGATCCATGAATTGAAGTCATCCTGACATTTCAAGCCCCAAGAAGAAGTAGAGGACATGACGTCACCTGAACGAAGCTTCAACGACAGCTCCATGCTATTCCTTTGAACGACACAACTTTCCGATGCAACGTTCCAACTACGCTTTTGGGAAACACGTGCGTCGTTCAGCGACATCGGAAGTTGCTTCGTTCAGACGATGCTGTTGGGAAACACCTGCGTTGCAGCTCTATCGTTCAAACTTAGGAAGTAGCTAAGGAAGTTAGCAACAAATGTTTTGGGAAATGGATCCCAGCAGGAGCCAGGTCCAGGGTGCAGGGTCCAGCAGTGTGGAGGTGGTCCTGGTTCTGCTGGGACTGTTAAAGTCCAGACTGAGGGTGGAGCACACCTACCATCAAATGATGGACACTGATCGGACCTTCAGCCACAGGTGGACTGTTGGGAGGTTCTGAGCTCAGTGGAGGAGGATGGAGGGTTGGTTCAAACTTCTGTACAGAGAAGCTCTGATCTGAGGTCTGTTTGTTTTTGTTTGTTTACCACAAGGAGAAAATGTGATGTCTTATGAGGGTGTAAATAAAGAGATTTAGAAAACAAACCTCCAGTATAAAATACTCAGTTCATTTAAATAATATTTTTTATTTGCTCACAGTCATTATCACAATCGATGACTCCTCTCAACCAGTGAAATGGAAGCAGCTCCAAACAGGAAGCTGCCTCTTGTTTCAAATTAAAAATCTTCAGTTGAAACAGGATCTTCAGTTCTTCCAGCGGATTTGCTAAAAGAGAAAGAGAGAGAGAGAGAGAGATCACAAGATGAAGATGAAGATGACCTCCTCTCTCTTCCCTCTCCTCCTCACCAGGTTGTTGAGCAGCTCGTCGATCTTCCTCTCCTCCGCTGATCCTCTCGCCACTTTCCCCCGGTATCCTAGCAACTGTTGCCGGTCCTTCAGGTCCCTGTATGTCTGATTGGCCCAGAGACACGCCAAGCACCATGACATCACAGCAACATATGACATCATTAATGGACACAGACTGTGATATACAGAATCATTCAATCAGTGTTAATGTAAACAGTCTCACGTTGATGACGATGTCATGACATTTATGTTTCTGAGCTAAAGCAATCCTGAGGTCCGCATCATCAACCAGCGCCACATAGTCCTGCAGCACCTGTCAATCAAAGTTACCTGTCAGCACACCTTTCCTTCTCACTTCCTCAAATGCTATCATAACGTAATGCTTGGCCACGCCACCTCACCTGTGTGGGGGCGGCGTTTTTCTGTAGGATGTCGACGACTCGCTGGAAGCTGAGTGGCGACTTCTTCCTGGTGAAGCCGAGCCAGTTCCTGCTGGTGAACAGAGCATCTACGTCCGACCACGCCTTCAGCTTTGCCCTCGCAGCCAATGCCGTCACAAAGTACTGCTTCTCTGAAATCTGAGGTCAAAGGTCAGCAAGGCCAGACAGAGCTTACCTGTGATAAACTGCAGCACCTGGTCACACCTTGAAGGTCTGACGGATGTTCAACGGACTGCTGTAGGTCCCCTGCAAGCAGAGATTAACTGGATTCAATAATATGGTTGAAATGAAATTAACCTCAGGCTGGTTTAATTAAACCCAGAATAACCTCAGGCTGGTTTAGTTAAACCCAGACTAAACTCAGGCTGGTCTAGTTAAACCCAGACTAACCTCAGGCTAGTTTAATTAAACCCAGAATAACCTCAGGCTGGTTTAATTAAACCCAGACTAACCTCAGACTGGTCTAGTTAAACCCAGAATAACCTCAGGCTGGTTTAATTAAACCCAGAATAACCTCAGGCTGGTTTAGTTAAACCCAGACTAAACTCAGGCTGGTCTAGTTAAACCCAGACTAACCTCAGGCTAGTTTAATTAAACCCAGAATAACCTCAGGCTGGTTTAATTAAACCCAGACTAACCTCAGACTGGTCTAGTTAAACCCAGAATAACCTCAGGCTGGTTTAATTAAACCCAGACTAACCTCAGGCTGGTTTAATTAAACCCAGACTAACCTCAGACTGGTCTAGTTAAACCCAGACTAACCTCAGGCTGGTTTAATTAAACCCAGACTAACCTCAGACTGGTCTAGTTAAACCCAGAATAACCTCAGGCTGGTTTAATTAAACCCAGAATAACCTCAGGCTGGTTTAGTTAAACCCAGACTAAACTCAGGCTGGTCTAGTTAAACCCAGACTAACCTCAGGCTAGTTTAATTAAACCCAGAATAACCTCAGGCTGGTTTAATTAAACCCAGACTAACCTCAGACTGGTCTAGTTAAACCCAGACTAACCTCAGGCTGGTTTAATTAAACCCAGACTAACCTCAGACTGGTCTAGTTAAACCCAGACTAACCTCAGGCTGGTTTAATTAAACCCAGACTAACCTCAGGCTGGTCTAGTTAAACCCAGACTAACCTCAGGCTCAGTGTAGTGGTAGAAGCAGCAGTAGTACAGGGTTGTGATCAGAGGCATGTTGAGGATCGAAGCTTTTCTGGGAAACTTCTGGAAGATTTCCACTTTGCCCCCCCGCTCCACCTGACGGTCTGCTGTCTGGATCAAGAAGAGAGAAAACGAAATTATTAAGACTGACCAAACTGTTTAATGCAGCGTAAACTGGTTCAAACTGGTTTGGAGTCTTGCTGACCTCGATGATGACTTGTCTCTCCAGCAAAGTGTAGTGATCCTGAACATGAGCAGAATCTTCTGGAGAAAATGGAAGACTGGAAACAAGCAAACACTTCAGAGTATTTGTGTACTCGTTAGTAAACCTCCTCACTTCAGAGTATTTGTGTACTCGTTAGTAAACCTCCTCACTTCAGAGTATTTGTGTACTCGTTAGTAAACCTCCTCACTTCAGAGTATTTGTGTACTCGTTAGTAAACCTCCTCACTTCAGAGTATTTGTGTACTCGTTAGTAAACCTCCTTACTTCAGAGTATTTGTGTACTCGTTAGTAAACTTCCTCACTTCAGAGTATTTGTGTACACGTTAGTAAACCTCCTCACTTCAGAGTATTTGTCTTCTTGTTAGTAAACCTCCTCACTTCAGAGTATTTGTGTACTCGTTAGTAAACTTCCTCACTTCAGAGTATTTGTCTTCTTGTTAGTAAACTTCCTCACTTCAGAGTATTTGTGTACTTGTTAGTAAACCTCCTCACTTCAGAGTATTTGTGTACTCGTTAGTAAACCTCCTTACTTCAGAGTATTTGTGTACTCGTTAGTAAACCTCCTCACTTCAGAGTATTTGTCTTCTCGTTAGTAAACCTCCTCACTTCAGAGTATTTGTCTTCTCGTTAGTAAACCTCCTCACTTCAGAGTATTTGTGTACTTGTTAGTAAACCTCCTCACTTCAGAGTATTTGTGTACTCGTTAGTAAACTTCCTCACTTCAGAGTATTTGTCTTCTTGTTAGTAAACCTCCTCACTTCAGAGTATTTGTGTACTCGTTAGTAAACTTCCTCACTTCAGAGTATTTGTCTTCTTGTTAGTAAACCTCCTCACTTCAGAGTATTTGTGTACTCGTTAGTAAACCTCCTCACTTCAGAGTATTTGTGTACTCGTTAGTAAACCTCCTCACTTCAGAGTATTTGTCTTCTTGTTAGTAAACCTCCTCACTTCAGAGTATTTGTGTACTCGTTAGTAAACCTCCTCACTTCAGAGTATTTGTGTACTCGTTAGTAAACCTCCTCACTTCAGAGTGTTTGTCTTCTTGTTAGTAAACCTCCTCACTTCAGAGTATTTGTCTTCTCGTTAGTAAACCTCCTCACTTCAGAGTATTCGTCTTCTCGTTAGTAAACCTCCTCACTTCAGAGTATTTGTGTACTCGTTAGTAAACCTCCTCACTTCAGAGTATTTGTCTTCTTGTTAGTAAACCTCCTCACTTCAGAGTATTTGTGTACTTGTTAGTAAACCTCCTCACTTCAGAGTATTTGTGTACTCGTTAGTAAACCTCCTCACTTCAGAGTATTTGTCTTCTTGTTAGTAAACCTCCTCACTTCAGAGTATTTGTGTACTCGTTAGTAAACCTCCTCACTTCAGAGTATTTGTGTACTCGTTAGTAAACCTCCTCACTTCAGAGTATTTGTCTTCTCGTTAGTAAACCTCCTCACTTCAGAGTATTTGTGTACTCGTTAGTAAACCTCCTCACTTCAGAGTATTTGTCTTCTTGTTAGTAAACCTCCTCACTTCAGAGTATTTGTGTACTCGTTAGTAAACCTCCTCACTTCAGAGTATTTGTCTTCTCGTTAGTAAACCTCCTCACTTCAGAGTATTTGTGTACTTGTTAGTAAACCTCCTCACTTCAGAGTATTTGTCTTCTCGTTAGTAAACCTCCTCACTTCAGAGTATTTGTCTTCTTGTTAGTAAACCTCCTCACTTCAGAGTATTTGTGTACTCGTTAGTAAACCTCCTCACTTCAGAGTATTTGTCTTCTTGTTAGTAAACCTCCTCACTTCAGAGTATTTGTGTACTTGTTAGTAAACCTCCTCACTTCAGAGTATTTGTGTACTCGTTAGTAAACCTCCTCACTTCAGAGTATTTGTGTACTCGTTAGTAAACCTCCTCACTTCAGAGTATTTGTGTACTCGTTAGTAAACCTCCTCACTTCAGAGTATTTGTCTTCTCGTTAGTAAACCTCCTCACTTCAGAGTATTTGTCTTCTCGTTAGTAAACCTCCTCACTTCAGAGTATTCGTCTTCTCGTTAGTAAACCTCCTCACTTCAGAGTATTTGTGTACTCGTTAGTAAACCTCCTCACTTCAGAGTATTCGTCTTCTCGTTAGTAAACCTCCTCACTTCAGAGTATTCGTCTTCTCGTTAGTAAACCTCCTCACTTCAGAGTATTTGTCTTCTTGTTAGTAAACCTCCTTACTTCAGAGTATTTGTGTACACGTTAGTAAACCTCCTCACTTCAGAGTATTTGTCTTCTTGTTAGTAAACCTCCTCACTTCAGAGTATTTGTCTTCTTGTTAGTAAACCTCCTTACTTCAGAGTATTTGTGTACTCGTTAGTAAACCTCCTCACTTCAGAGTATTTGTCTTCTTGTTAGTAAACCTCCTCACTTCAGAGTATTTGTGTACTCGTTAGTAAACCTCCTCACTTCAGAGTATTTGTGTACTCGTTAGTAAACCTCCTCACTTCAGAGTATTTGTGTACTCGTTAGTAAACCTCCTCACTTCAGAGTATTTGTCTTCTTGTTAGTAAACCTCCTCACTTCAGAGTATTTGTGTACTCGTTAGTAAACCTCCTCACTTCAGAGTATTTGTGTACTCGTTAGTAAACCTCCTCACTTCAGAGTATTTGTGTACTCGTTAGTAAACCTCCTCACTTCAGAGTATTTGTCTTCTCGTTAGTAAACCTCCTCACTTCAGAGTATTCGTCTTCTCGTTAGTAAACCTCCTCACTTCAGAGTATTTGTGTACTCGTTAGTAAACCTCCTCACTTCAGAGTATTTGTCTTCTCGTTAGTAAACCTCCTCACTTCAGAGTATTTGTCTTCTCGTTAGTAAACCTCCTCACTTCAGAGTATTTGTCTTCTCGTTAGTAAACCTCCTCACTTCAGAGTATTTGTCTTCTTGTTAGTAAACCTCCTCACTTCAGAGTATTTGTGTACTTGTTAGTAAACCTCCTCACTTCAGAGTATTTGTCTTCTCGTTAGTAAACCTCCTCACTTCAGAGTATTTGTCTTCTCGTTAGTAAACCTCCTCACTTCAGAGTATTTGTCTTCTCGTTAGTAAACCTCCTCACTTCAGAGTATTTGTCTTCTTGTTAGTAAACCTCCTCACTTCAGAGTATTTGTGTACTCGTTAGTAAACCTCCTCACTTCAGAGTATTCGTCTTCTCGTTAGTAAACCTCCTCACTTCAGAGTATTTGTCTTCTTGTTAGTAAACCTCCTCACTTCAGAGTATTTGTGTACTTGTTAGTAAACCTCCTCACTTCAGAGTATTTGTCTTCTTGTTAGTAAACCTCCTCAGTATTTTCACAGTACGGTGGCCCGCAGGTGTCACTCACCTGAGGCAGCCCTTCAGGAAGTCCCGCCTCTTGTTTTCATCAACAATGCTCAGGTGTTCTTTGTAATGCAGCAGCTGTCTCCATGGAAACAGACAGGAAATGACATCAGCTCCCATCCCCTCTGATGTGTACCACTGATGGATGTGTATTAAAACTGTTTACTGCTGGTAGTGAGTACTCACCGCCGCGTCCTCCGTCCTGCCCAGAGCTCTGAGGAGGACCAGAGGAAAAAAAAACACATTGGATACATACTGAGCATTAAACAAGGTGTGAACAGGTGAGGTACAGACCTGAGCAGCTCCAGCAGCAGCCTCTGATCTTTGTTTTCAGTCAGATAGTGGATCAAGTGTCTCAGAGCTGTCTGCCTGGACTCCAGCTCCCGAAATAAAACCTCTGGGCAAGAAAACTAAGAGTCAATGACACCAGGTCTGCCTGATCCAGGACCAGGTCTGACTGATCCAGCAGTCTCACCTTTGCTCAAAGTCCTCTTTAAATAAATTAAAACCTGAAAGAAAAAAAACAGCTGTCAGTTGTTTTTAACAAAGTTTTATGAGTATATTCATAATGTTGTTGTAGTCAACAAAACATTATGAATATATGTTGACTACATATTGATATTATTATTATTATTGTCAGATTATTGGTGGCGTTACAGCAGAGATGACGTTTCCGTCGTGGGCGCTGACAGCGTAATCCAGCAGCAGCATTTTATCCTGAAGAGAACGAAACTTCTCCAGAGACACAACCTGAAACCCATACAGTACAAGTACACTGTGATACTACACTGTGTTTATACACTACACACACAGACAGGTGTATTACCTTTCCCTGCTGCATTCTCTGGACAGTTTCCTCAGGTGACCAATCACTGACATAATCCTGACATCACAACATGATGACATCATCGTTAGTATACAAAAATCTGATCAGATTACCAGTTTATAATCAGATTAACAAAATTTACCTTGTATTCAGATTTGGGTTTTCGTAGTTCTGGAGCGTAGAGCCTGGCAGGCGATTCGCTGAGCGCTGAAACACAAAAAAAGTGGAATTCATTCATTCGTCAAGACATTGGTCCATTAATTCACCCACTCGGTTCAGAGTTCAGACTCACAGTCAGTGAACGTTTGGAAGTTTCCTCCTTTAGTTTTACCTGCAGACAGAAAGATTCAGACTTCAGTGTTTCACTTCTTTTCCCGAGTCACCCAATGACTGCCTTACAGCAGCATGAAGCCGCATGAGGCTAGGCTAAAGACAGCTAATGCTAGTCTGCTGCAGTCAGATCGTGTGTGATGTAGTGGCTGTACGTTATCGCTATTAGGTATTCATATGCTGTGTGTGTTTCAGATGCCGCTCGACACAAAATGATCCCTGCAAACCTTCGGTCTGGATGTTAAACCGAGAGAAAAGACAGGATGTAGCTGAAAGGTGACTGATGACCCTGCAGCAGCCTAATATTACGATTTTTTACTGCTCCTTTTGCAGATATTTCTCCCCTTCTGCTTATAAGTTTTATTTGTGAAGGTCTCTAGATTTAGTGACATAAATTAAATGCAGTTCACAGCAGTTTGATAAATCACTCAGTTTGGTATAATTTGTTTCAGTGGCATCACTCCCTGACCAATCAGTGGCCTGTAATCTGTTGACATCACACATCACATTTGGTCTTGACTCGGCTTGCTTGGAAATCAGCCGAGCAGGTACTAAAAAAGTACCTGGTACCAGGTGGCATCACCTGGTGGACAAGCACCATAACTGTCTCACCTTTGAACAGAGAGCTCAGAGAATATCCTGAGTGACTCTTGCTGATCGTTCTTGTGTCCGTGTTGATTTTGGGGAAGACGGGTTCTTTTTCTGTCCTCTGACTGGATGCTGCCGTCTCACTGACCGACCAGGAGATACCTGAGGAGACACTGAGAATGATCCACACCCTGCAGCCAATCACTGCTCAGGATTCTCCACAGGCAATACCTAAAAATAAGAGCAAAGGTGTCTTACTACCGACAGGTTCTCCGCTCCAGCTGACCTTCTCCACCTCGTCTTCATCATCGTCTTCCTCCACCAGGTGACGGATGTTGTTCACCGCCTGCTTCGACTCTTTTAACTGACAAACACAAACACAATGTCAGCACCTGAAGGCCACACAGGTGTAGAGGTGTGTGCATGACTCACCCTGCTAAACTCATCGTCTTCATCATCAAAGGTGAAAGCTTTAAACTTGGAGCTGTTCCAGTAGTCTTCCTCATCTGCTTTACTCTTCAGCATCTGTGGATCAAACCTAAGAGTTTGTGACAATTGGCAAAAAAGGGGGACTTCTGTTGTGACAAATTTACAAGAAATTAAACAGATAAGTTTCAGTGAGGGTCCCAATGGAGGAGAAGCTTTTACTGTGAAGGAGAAAGGAAACGAGAGGAAGTGGAAACATCCTGTTGTTCCTACCGAGCTGTGTTTCTGTCTGCGTGTGTACTGAGTGGAAGTAGTAGCAGTAGCAGTAGTAATACTAGTACTAGTACTAGTGGTAGTACTA
Source organism: Synanceia verrucosa (assembly GCA_029721515.1). Lineage (NCBI taxonomy): Eukaryota > Metazoa > Chordata > Actinopteri > Perciformes > Synanceiidae > Synanceia > Synanceia verrucosa. The sequence continues at coordinate 238,057 of CM056570.1, forward strand.
GTGGTAGTACTACTGGTAAATTGTGCTCCAGCTGGAGGCTTTGGCTGATCTGAAAGCAGGAAGCTGCTAGCATGTTAGCATGTTAGCATGCTAGCATGCGAACGGATCCGTTTTATACTTTCAATTCACGATGACAAACAGCGGAAGCAATTGCGTCACCACACACGGACATGCACTGATCAAATACGTCATAGATGTGTCATGTCATGTTTGAAACTGAATATGATCAGCTGTTTTTTTTTTTACCTTCAGCCACGGCTCTTCGTCTTCCGATGGAGGCTTTGCCACTTCCGGCAGCGCGGTGACTGCTGGGAGTTGTAGTTAACACTGAGTTCCGGTTTAACCCTTTCGGTTATTACCTCCACCAAGGTTATGTTTTCACCGCGGTTTGTTTATTTGTATGTTGGTTTGTCGTTTGGCAAAATAACTCATAAAGTTGTCGGTGGATTTTGACGAAATTTTCATGGTTGGTCAGAAGTGGCCTAACTTAAAACTGATTAATTTTTGGTGGTGATCGGATCTGATTCAACGGCACCACCAAAAATTAATCAGTTTTAAATTAGTCCACTTTCGGCCAACCCTGAAAATTTTGTCAAAAACCACACGTAACTTTTTGAGTTACTTTGCAAACCAACAAACAAACAAGCCCCGGTGAAAACAACTTCTTTGGCAGCAGGAGTAACTTTAAATAATGAGAAAAGTCACCGCCGCCACCTTGGCGGAAGTCTGCGCTCTCTAAATGCTTTTCTAGTTTATTACAGAAGCCTCTCCTGCTGGGACACGACAATGTTTATTTGACAGTTATATAAAATAATAAAAATAACTATAAAAATAAATCATTGCACGGTATCTCCCCTCCCTAATACCTGACACAAACTCTCAGACTCTCTTAAGATTCTTTTATTGGGTTTCTGGTCAGCTGATAACATGTTTCAGAATTACAAATGTTCTTTATCTGGTGATTCTGGAAGAAACAAAACAGTAGTGTTCAGGTGTGCCCCCCTCACCTGACTCCACCTGACCTCCAGGTTGGGGTGGGGTGGGGTGGGGGGGGAACAGGAAAGGTCATCTGACACAAAATCAAAGATAATTTTTCTCCTACAACAACCACAACAAAAAAGAAGATGATGTGCAACTTAAAACTTAAACAAAAATTAATTCATACAGTGTTTTTTCATCAGTGACACCTCAGCCACAGTTAGCTCTGCAGCTAACTGCCCGCTAAAGCTTAACAGGAAGTTATTTAATAAGGAAGTGATTGGTCCCACAGAGCCAATCAGTGTAAAGGTCAAACACAGCAGCCATCAGCAGGGGTGGAGTTAAAACCAGGGGGCAGGGCTTCCCTGCAGGTAAAATCCCCCAAAAATAAAAGCAGCTCAATCAACCCGCCACAATAAAATCATCCAAGTAAAATCTAAACTGTCAGTCTGCAGCCTGATTGGTTCATTAAATCCCTCCTCCCTCAGGTGTCCATCTCAAGGCCATCTAAGGTGAGCTGGCTGCGGTGGGGGGAATTAGGACTGGGGGGGCTGCTGGGGTTGGAGCTGTTGGAAGGGGTCGAGTGTTTGGTTGAGTCTGAGTCCGGCTGGAGGGGAGAGAGAGGAAACATTCAGGCGTTCTTATAGTAAACATTTCATTTGGTTAAATGATCACATGTTGGTAACCATGATGACGCAGTGAGGCTCAGGAGCCAGTATTTACTGATACACCGTCACCTGGTCTGTTACCTCTCGGTCCAGGTCCTGGTCCGGTTCAGAGATGCTGCGAGATGAAGCTCCTCCCCCAAAATCTGAGCCAATAAAAACACACATTACAGATGACATCACTGACTGGGTGTGTGTTGTCGTTTTGAGCACTCCACGGTATTTAAGTGTGAACACCTTAAAGACGCCAGTCAGAAGCTCCCTGATGTCCTGACTCTGAGTCACAGATGAAAACTAAACATCTAGCCTGCTAAATATTCAGTCGACTCACACTGACGTAAAAAGAGCTGCAGCCAATGAGAGCAGACATGGTTGTAAGGAGCAACTTTTTTCTCTTCTTTCACTACATGGAAACAAACAAACATCCTGGAGGGCTGCGTTCTGCTCAGAGTCCACGTTTGTAGTGAAAAAAACTTCCCAAGTCTAAAAATAACAGCTTCATACAGAACTTATGACAAGAAAGATTATTATCAATTATCAAAAGACAGCAGAGGAGGCTTTGTTCTAGTGTTCGGAAGGAGATATATCCATAAATTTATAGATACTGTCACTCATATCTACAGGGAAATACAGAAAATAACGCCAGGGACATTTTCTTTATCCCACAGGTTTAATAAATGATGTTCTTCAATAAACTTTGCTGAAAAAGAAAAGCTCCTGTCAGCCTCCGTGAGCTCTGTAAAACTCAATTATTTAACATCTCTAGAAAACATGGAGGCTTTAGTTTGGTTTAGAAAACACTCATTTTACAGCCAGACAGTGAAGAATCTTTCTGGAAGCATCCGAGGATCAGCAGTGATCAACAGCCGCTTGCTGTGCTCTGATTGGCAGGAAACGTGTTTTCAGGAGGAGGAACACACCTCACAGGTTATCTGTCTCATGCAGTACCAGGGTAGACACCTTATTACTGACACAGGTACAGGTGTGTCTACAGGTGTGTGTACCTGAGGCTGTGCGGGTGATGTGTGTCTTGCTTCTCTGTTGCCGGGAAATACTGGACAGTGGGCGGGGCTTATCTTTCAGAGAGTCATCCTGAGAGGAAGGCATCACACTCTGCGCAAACACACACACACACACACAAAATGTAGTTTCTGATATAGTGTTATAAAACATAAAATACATATAGGTCCACTCAGTTACTGATCCAGGACCAGGACTGGACAGGAAGTGGGGTGAAGGATCAAAGACAAAATGGATAGCAGCAGATGAAGCAAGTAAAGAGACCACATTCAAAGACAAAGCAGCCGCTCAGATTCATCCATTCATGGAGACATGAGAGGAGGAGCAGAGTGAGGGAGGTAGAGAGAAGCTGGCCTACCCTTCCCAGAGAGGAGGTGGAGGGAGAGGAGGAGGAAAAGGAGGAGGAAGGCTGCAGGAGGCTGTGCTGGGAGGAAGAGGAGGCATCTTTCTGCAAGAAGGTGCCGGCCGACGCCGACGTCATGTGATAGACGTGCTCAAAGTTGGATGGAGGAGAGATGAGGGTGTGACGGGAGGAGGAGGAGGAAAAGGAGGAGGGGGAGGAGGGGGAGATGACATCACCAACCTGAACATGGAGGGGGGAGAGGAGGAGTCAGTGTGATGAAGAGAGCTGTAAGAGAGGTGAGGGAGGAGAACATGCCGGCAGGAGGAGGAGGAGGAGGAGGAGAAGTGAGGAGGCGTTACCAGAGGGAGGTCCATGAGGACCTGCATGCCATCTCCTGGTCCCATGTGGGCCACATGGTTGAAGTTGGTCGGATTAGAGATCATCTTCGACCTGAGCTCTGGATCCCTGAGCATCTCCCTGTAGTACACCATGACGCACATTAGTACACCATGACGCACATTAGTACACCATGACCCACATTAGTACACCATGACGCACATTAGTACACCATGACGCACATTAGCACACTTAGTACACCATGACGCACATTAGTACACCATGAAGCACATTAGTACACCATGACGCACATTAGTACACCATGACGCACATTAGTACACCATGACCCACATTAGTACACCATGACCCACATTAGTACACCATGACGCACATTAGTACACCATGACGCACATTAGTACACCATGACGCACATTAGTACACCATGACCCACATTAGCACACTTAGTACACCATGACGCACATTAGTACACCATGACCCACATTAGCACACTTAGTACACCATGAGGCACATTAGTACACCATGACGCACATTAGTACACCATGACCCACATTAGCACACTTAGTACACCATGACGCACATTAGTACACCATGACGCACATTAGTACACCATGACCCACATTAGTACACCATGACCCACATTAGTACACCATGACGCACATTAGTACACCATGACCCACATTAGTACACCATGACCCACATTAGTACACCATGAGGCACATTAGTACACCATGACCCACATTAGTACACCATGACCCACATTAGTACACCATGAGGCACATTAGTACACCATGACCCACATTAGTACACCATGACCCACATTAGTACACCATGACGCACATTAGTACACCATGACCCACATTAGTACACCATGACCCACATTAGTACACCATGAGGCACATTAGTACACCATGACCCACATTAGTACACCATGACCCACATTAGTACACCATGACGCACATTAGCACACTTAGTACACCATGACGCACATTAGTACACCATGACCCACATTAGTACACCATGACCCACATTAGTACACCATGACGCACATTAGCACACTTAGTACACCATGACGCACATTAGTACACCATGACCCACATTAGCACACTTAGTACACCATGACGCACATTAGTACACCATGACGCACATTAGTACACCATGACCCACATTAGTACACCATGACCCACATTAGTACACTTAGTACACCATGACGCACATTAGTACACCATGACCCACATTAGTACACTTAGTACACCATGACGCACATTAGTACACCATGACCCACATTAGTACACTTAGTACACCATGACCCACATTAGTACACCATGACCCACATTAGTACACTTAGTACACCATGACGCACATTAGTACACCATGACCCACATTAGTACACCATGACCCACATTAGCACACTTAGTACACCATGACGCACATTAGTACACCATGACGCACATTAGTACACCATGACCCACATTAGTACACCATGACCCACATTAGCACACTTCGTACACCATGACGCACATTAGTACACCATGACCCACATTAGCACACTTAGTACACCATGACGCACATTAGTACACCATGACGCACATTAGTACACCATGACCCACATTAGTACACCATGACGCACATTAGCACACTTAGTACACCATGACGCACATTAGTACACCATGACGCACATTAGCACACTTAGTACACCATGACGCACATTAGTACACCATGACGCACATTAGCACACCATGACCCACATTAGTACACCATGACGCACATTAGCACACTTAGTACACCATGACGCACATTAGTACACCATGACGCACATTAGCACACCATGACGCACATTAGTACACCATGACCCACATTAGCACACTTAGTACACCATGACGCACATTAGCACACCATGACGCACATTAGCACACCATGACGCACATTAGTACACCATGACCCACATTAGCACACTTAGTACACCATGACGCACATTAGTACACCATGACGCACATTAGTACACCATGACCCACATTAGCACACTTAGTACACCATGACGCACATTAGTACACCATGACGCACATTAGTACACCATGACGCACATTAGTACACCATGACGCACATTAGTACACCATGACCCACATTAGTACACCATGACGCACATTAGTACACCATGACGCACATTAGTACACCATGACGCACATTAGCACACCATGACGCACATTAGTACACCATGACCCACATTAGCACACTTAGTACACCATGACGCACATTAGCACACCATGACGCACATTAGTACACCATGACCCACATTAGCACACTTAGTACACCATGACGCACATTAGTACACCATGACGCACATTAGCACACCATGACGCACATTAGTACACCATGACCCACATTAGCACACTTAGTACACCATGACGCACATTAGCACACCATGACGCACATTAGTACACCATGACCCACATTAGCACACTTAGTACACCATGACGCACATTAGTACACCATGACGCACATTAGCACACCATGACGCACATTAGTACACCATGACGCACATTAGTACACCATGACCCACATTAGCACACTTAGTACACCATGACGCACATTAGTACACCATGACCCACATTAGCACACTTAGTACACCATGACGCACATTAGTACACCATGACCCACATTAGCACACTTAGTACACCATGACGCACATTAGTACACCATGACGCACATTAGTACACCATGACCCACATTAGTACACCATGACGCACATTAGCACACTTAGTACACCATGACGCACATTAGTACACCATGACGCACATTAGCACACTTAGTACACCATGACGCACATTAGTACACCATGACGCACATTAGCACACTTAGTACACCATGACGCACATTAGTACACCATGACGCACATTAGCACACCATGACGCACATTAGTACACCATGACCCACATTAGCACACTTAGTACACCATGACGCACATTAGCACACCATGACGCACATTAGCACACCATGACGCACATTAGTACACCATGACCCACATTAGCACACTTAGTACACCATGACGCACATTAGCACACCATGACGCACATTAGTACACCATGACCCACATTAGCACACTTAGTACACCATGACGCACATTAGCACACCATGACGCACATTAGTACACCATGACCCACATTAGCACACTTAGTACACCATGACGCACATTAGTACACCATGACCCACATTAGTACACCATGACCCACATTAGCACACTTAGTACACCATGACGCACATTGGTACACCATGACGCACATTAGTACACCATGACCCACATTAGTACACCATGACCCACATTAGCACACTTAGTACACCATGACGCACATTAGTACACCATGACGCACATTAGTACACCATGACCCACATTAGTACACCATGACGCACATTAGTACACCATGACCCACATTAGTACACCATGACGCACATTAGTACACCATGACCCACATTAGTACACCATGAGGCACATTAGTACACCATGACGCACATTAGTACACCATGACCCACATTAGCACACTTAGTACACCATGACGCACATTAGTACACCATGACGCACATTAGTACACCATGACGCACATTAGCACACTTAGTACACCATGACGCACATTAGTACACCATGACGCACATTAGCACACCATGACCCACATTAGTACACCATGACCCACATTAGTACACCATGACGCACATTAGCACACTTAGTACACCATGACGCACATTAGTACACCATGACGCACATTAGTACACCATGACCCACATTAGTACACCATGACGCACATTAGTACACCATGACCCACATTAGTACACCATGACCCACATTAGTACACCATGACGCACATTAGTACACCATGACCCACATTAGCACACTTAGTACACCATGACGCACATTAGTACACCATGACGCACATTAGTACACCATGACGCACATTAGCACACTTAGTACACCATGACGCACATTAGTACACCATGACGCACATTAGCACACTTAGTACACCATGACGCACATTAGTACACCATGACCCACATTAGTACACCATGACGCACATTAGTACACCATGACGCACATTAGCACACCATGACGCACATTAGTACACCATGACCCACATTAGCACACTTAGTACACCATGACGCACATTAGCACACCATGACGCACATTAGCACACCATGACGCACATTAGTACACCATGACCCACATTAGCACACTTAGTACACCATGACGCACATTAGCACACCATGACGCACATTAGTACACCATGACCCACATTAGCACACTTAGTACACCATGACGCACATTAGTACACCATGACGCACATTAGTACCATGACGCACATTAGCACACCATGATGCACATTAGTACACCATGACCCACATTAGCACACTTAGTACACCATGACGCACATTAGCACACCATGACGCCATTAGCACACCATGACGCACATTAGTACACCATGACCCACATTAGCACACTTAGTACACCATGACGCACATTAGCACACCATGACGCGCATTAGTACACCATGACCCACATTAGCACACTTAGTACACCATGACGCACATTAGTACACCATGACGCACATTAGCACACCATGACGCACATTAGCACACTTAGTACACCATGACGCACATTAGCACACCATGACGCACATTAGTACACCATGACCCACATTAGCACACTTAGTACACCATGACGCACATTAGTACACCATGACGCACATTAGTACACCATGACCCACATTAGCACACTTAGTACACCATGACGCACATTAGTACACCATGACGCACATTAGCACACCATGACGCACATTAGCACACCATGACGCACATTAGCACACTTAGTACACCATGACGCACATTAGTACACCATGACGCACATTAGCACACCATGACGCACATTAGCACACTTAGTACACCATGACGCACATTAGCACACCATGATGCACATTAGCACACCATGACGCACATTAGCACACCATGACGCACATTAGTACACCATGACCCACATTAGCACACTTAGTACACCATGACGCACATTAGTACACCATGACGCACATTAGTACACCATGATGCACATTAGCACACTTAGTACACCATGACGCACATTAGTACACCATGACGCACATTAGTACACCATGACGCACATTAGCACACCATGACGCACATCAGCACACCATGACGCACATTAGCACACCATGACGCACATTAGCACACCATGACGCACATTAGCACACTTAGTACACCATGACGCACATTAGTACACCATGACGCACATTAGCACACTTAGTACACCATGATGCACATTAGCACACTTAGTACACCATGACGCACATTAGCACACTTAGCACACCATGACGCACATTAGCACACCATGACGCACATTAGCACACCATGACGCACATTAGCACACTTAGTACACCATGACGCACATTAGCACACCATGACGCACATTAGCACACTTAGTACACCATGACGCACATTAGCACACCATGACGCACATTAGCACACTTAGTACACCATGACGCACATTAGCACACCATGACGCACATTAGCACACCATGACGCACATTAGCACACCATGACGCACATTAGCACACCATCAGTGTTTCCCCTAGAATTTTTTTTGGGCCCGGTGGTACTCACCAAAAAAACCCTAAACAGACAGACGTGGGATGGGGTATTGGTGCAGCTGGATAAAGTCAGGTTGCACAGCAAGTAGTCTGCAATTATTATATTTGCATTCAAATTGTTCAATGAGAGTTTATTCAAGATCACATTTAAAACCACCCACCACAGCCTCATGTTCAACTCTTTACACTGGCTCAAAGGCTGTTGTGACAGTGTGACCACACAAAACACTGCTCCGCATGTATTTTTCACATCAACCCGCATTAAATATGACACCGATCTTTCACAGGAAACTACAGCACGGCAGTGCGCTGGAAAGCTGTGAGAGGATCGGACCCCGACTCGCATTGCGCTGCACAGAGGCGCTCCTGGTGTAAATGATTATAGATTTATGAATGAATTGATAGGTGGCTTATTTTGGCTTTTTTTTTTTTTTTTTTTTTTTTTTGACCTGCCGGCAGGCCTGTACATTGGTAGGGGAAACACTGACCATGATGCGCATCAATACACCATGAAGTACATTCGTACACCATAATATACATTGGTACAGAGCAGTCACCTCCTCTGTTGGAGTCGCTCCTCCTCAGGAACCTTAAAGAGGAACTTCCTCTTGCTGCGAGTTCGAACCATCAACTTCCTGCTCTGGTCAGATGTCTCTGGGATGGTGAGGTCTCCCTCTGAGGACAGACAGGTGGAGACAGCTAAGCTTCAGGCTGGTTAAGGTAAACCTCAGGTAAGCTGTAGTTTCAGCATCCAGGTGAGTCTGCTTGTTACCTGATGAGGTGTTGCTGAAGTAAATGAGACGAGGAGTTTCTGAGCTCAGCAGGTTCAGAGTCCCTTCAACATTCAGAGGTCTGATCTGAGGACAGAGACACAGCTATGATTGACTGTTTCTGAGCAGTGACTGTAAGCTGAGCTGTGACTGGTTACCTTGCGGAGGGAGATGGTCTGGACCCACTCCATGGTGTGGATATCGAAGACGTCCAGGCCATATTCACTGTAGACGGTCAGGTGGGACGAGTTGGAGCCTGGAGAGAGAGAGAGGTGTCATACAGCTGCACAATAAATCCATATTTTATGGCCTACTCAACATGTTTGTCAAAATATAATTTTAAGCTATAATATATAACTGTTTAATCAATCGTCACATCTACTATACTAGCACCAGTACAATAACATACTGCATGCCAGCGGCGTTGCAGGCCACATCATCTCCTGGGTCCTGGACCGACGGCCCTGTCCGTCCACATAGATACCGATCTGGCTGAAACAAAGCAACAGCTCGGTGGAGCCCACCTCCAGGGCGTGCAGGGCATCCAGAGGCTGCTGGGCCAGGAAGGCCAGCGACGGGTCGGCCGGGCTCACCAGGCTGATGGGGGACGACTCCCCCTGCAGGGCCAGCAGAGCGAAGCCTGAAGGATACCCGACGCACAGCCGCTCCCTCACCATGCCCAGCCACTGCACCACGCCTGGAGCCTGCACCTCCCACAACTTCCTGTGGTGGGGCTTCGTTCGAGTGATCTCGTAGCACAGAACCTGGAGGATCAGAACCAGAACATGAGAACGGGGACAGAATCAGGACCAGACAGGGGCGGTGGCTTTCTGACCTGCCGTTTGACGGCCGCCAGCAGGCAGGCGGGGCCTCCAGGTCGGAGAACCCCCGTGGTCAGAGCCTGGCAGCCTTTGGTCTCTGTCAGCTTGATGTCAAAGGAGGACTCTGCGCCTTCAAGCGCCCCCCAGTGGTGAAGGTGGACATGACGGTTCCGACCGCAGAGCAGAGCGATGATCTTCTCCCTTGGGATCAACTCGATCTGATGAACCTTCTTACTGTCTGCTGCTCGCACGATCACTGCACAGAGACAGAGGGTCAGCCTCCTACCAGTACTAGATCTGGATCTGAGACTACCTGTCCCTCAGTTCGTCTCACCGTCTCTGGTGACCTCCACCACAAACAGTCCATCTTCGGTTCCCAGGGCGATCCTCTCCCGATCTGCAGAGAGAAAACAATAAGTATAACAGATAATATGACTTAGAGGGTACGAAGAATTCACCTGAACTAGGTCTCTCCAAACCAGCAAAACTTAAACCTTCTTAAAAAGATGACAGTAAAAGTGAAGCATGGAGAGGAGAACCAGAGCGTCCTGGTCTCCAGTACTGACCTAGCACAGCAGCAGACAGTGTGGTTTTGATGATGGGCAGAGAGGCATCATAGGCCTCGTGCAGGACATGGACCTGCTGGCTCCTCAGCAGATTCTTGGTCAGGATGCTCTGTAGACCCTCCAGGATCCTGACCCACTTCCTCTTCTCCACCTCGCTCTCCGCCAGCACCAGCAGGGACACAGAAGACAGCTGTGAGATCAGCTGAGAGGACGTCACCTGATCACAGCAAAGACAACAGTGAGGGTCACTGGAGGTCAGAGAGGGATCAGAGGTCAGGCAGAAAGGGGTCAGAGGTCAGGCAGGGTCTCCTACCCTGAAGATGCAGGGGATGTCCTTCCTGGTGGCGTGGATTACATCTGATGCCAAAACAGAGCTGACGGCGAACTCCTCCTCTCTGTGACCAGAAATGTGTGGAGTCCTTCAGTAACACCAGTAACTTACTAACCCTTATTACTATATGCACACTACATGCTGCGGAGACAGGCTGCAGGACAGGAAGTGTGTGCTGTAAAACAAACTAGCTGACCATTCTAGCACAACGTTGATACCGTAACTTCTCATCAGGAGGCATCCAGTCTACACAGACCATCAGCAGAGTAGATACGATGCTAACGTTAATGTTAGCCATTCAAACAAAGCTGATGTCAAGCTTCCCACTGACACAACAAGTTTCTGAATCTCACATTTTTCTGTTATAATAAAATAAATAAATAATAAATTTCATGAAGATATGTGTGCCCACATACAGTATTTTTGTCTTGATGTAAATGCATATACAGGTGATTAGACCACTCTTGTTTTCTTCAGTTTCTTGTTCATTTTAATGCCTGGTACCACTAAATCAAAAAGAGCAAAAAACAGTCAACTAGACTGAACTGATAGAAATGAAGAAGCCTCTTGGATGAGAGGTAAAATGTATTCAACCAACCTCAAGCAAGTCCAGTGGACTCTTTTTAATTCATGTTGGCCTGGTTTCTTCTTGGAAATCTTCAGTTTTTTTCCTACCTGTCTCTAACTTGTCAGAGCCAAGATAGCTACCTTTGTGGCTTCACCTTATTCTTTAGTTTCAGTCATTATGTGAGAGCTGACAACTTCTGAGTTGTGCTACAGCTTGAATGTTAGCAGGAAGCCACTCCAACACAACGCTAACATTAGCCTCTCAGTGCTCACCTCACAGTCATGCTAACATTAATATGGTTTCTATGCATAACGCCCCAGCTAATTCCATTAGTTAAGTGAAGCTTAAGTGTTGCTATTATAATGCAAACCATAGCTACAGGATGAAGCACTCCTTTTTGTGGAGTGGTAATTTTTTTCCATTTACTTGATTAATTGATGGATTAATCTGTAGAACATATCACAGGACTCATGATGACAGCTACCTGAGATCCAACACCAGACTGGCCACCACCCCCGGTTGGGTGGACTTCCCCTCTGGGACGTCGTAGAGGAACAGCTTACAGTCGGAGACCAGGGCGAAGGCTCGCTGCCAGCCCTTCTTCACCCCACTGGGCTTTGGGATCTGACAAGAAGACAGCAACACCTGAGTCTACTGGACCACCCCGTGACACCATCACACCTGGTGACATCATCACTCACCCTGACATAGCCCTTGTAGGCGGTGCCGATGCCTCTCTGGACGTCGATGCCCTGCGGCCTCTTGGCGTGCTCTGCCGGGATTGGACAGACCAGGGGGGCGTGGTCTTTACAGGAAACGTGGCAGATGAAGGAGCACACTGAGGAGACGGGAAACTCTTTCAGTTTGATGACATCAGGGTTTTCAACTATTTATTATTCTCAATGTGTCCTAATGATTAATGTTTCCTCTCCACGAGGCTATACCTGACAGACAGCAGCAGTCTGTAGACTTGTGACCTGAAAGACAGACTGACCTCTAACCCTCTAAAGAACAGACTGACCTTCGCAGGCGTATCCCTGCCTGATGAGGCCCACCATCAGCGAGGTGCAGTGGGTGCACTGCGTCGGGCTGGAGAAGGTCTTGATGCTCAGCTGGTGAGCTTTGGGCTGTGGACAGAAGACACAAACAACGACGCTAACAGAGAGGCAACACCACCAGAAACAAGCCAGGTTATCACTTTGTTTAACAGGACACTCCTTCCCACCCCCCACAGGTAACATGCCTTTGGTATGGTCAGTGCTGAGCTCTGGTAGGACGGGGAGGGGCTTGCTGGGACTGATGCCGTTTTGACTTCCTGTTGACACAAAGGGGACAAGGCTCAGGACAGGTACGGGACCAGAACCAGTTCAGGTGAGGAATCACAAACCTGACTAACCTCCAGCTCCGAGGAGGGCGTGGTCTCCGATTTCAGGGGGGGGGAGTCAATGTCTGTGGTCTGCATGTCCGAGAGAAGAAACATGTCGATCACAGAGCAGAATATCACAAAGGTAACATGCTCTTCATGTGAAGGAGCTGCATTGTTGGCGAGTTCATTCATTCAGACCCTGTAGGTGTCTTCACTGAGGAAGTCCATGAGGCATGGATGAAAGTTCAGGGTTAGCTAACAAGCTAATATTTCACCACATATAGCAACAACAAGCTAACGGTCAATAATGTCCCATTAGACAACAGACAGATAATCAGCAGATCAGAGAACACTGAGGTCACTGAGGTTAAAGGTTGCTTCACTAGACGTCACACGGCTACAACTAGCAGCCTGCTATTAGCACAGAGCCAGCAGCTACAACTGAGGATATAGACCTGACAGCTAGCCACCCGTGAAGATTCTGGGTAATGTGGCGGATACCACAGAGGGCACAGAGACAGGACAGGTGACTCACTCTGAAGGTGAGGTCAGGAGCTAGAGGAGACGTGTTGAAATATTCAAAGATGGAGTCCTGGAAGTCTGGAAGTTTCAGACCTGTGAAGAGAGCCCGAAGTGGACACATGATGACATCTTTCAGCGTCTCCATCTTGTCTGAAATTAACTGGAGAACATGAGTCTACTGGGCAGCTGAACCAGTTTTACCTCAAGGAACAGGTCCAGGTGGACCACCAGAGGATGATGAACTGAACTGTCTCACCTTTGTCAGAGCGGAAGCGACTATCCTCCATCTCTTTCTTCAGACTCTCCACCTGCTCCCCCATCTCCCGACTCCTCTCCTCTGACTCCTTCAGCTTACTGTAGAGACACAGGCAGACAGGTGAGGGGGGCAGGCAGACAGGTGAGGGGGAGACAGACAGACAGACATACAGGTGTGACCTCTCACCTCTCCAGGTGGATGTTAGCAGCTTTGACCCGGCGCAGCTCTTCCTGGACCAGCTGCTTGGCTCTGATCTCAGCGTCCAGAGCCGACTGGAGCTCCAGACGAGCTGACATGTCCAGCTTCTGACTGCGCCGCACCTTCCACAGGGGGTCCTGGGCAGGGAGTACAGGTACAGGTAACCATGGCAACAACAGACACACCTGAAGAGATTAGTAAAATAACCAGGTAACCATTTTGATGAGGTCACATCACAGGTGTTTTCAGACACCTGAGAGTGTTCACCTGATTGCCAGTAACAGATGGTGTGGTCAGCCAATCAGATTAGCACATGAATAGTCAAGCCATTAGGGGCGTGGCCACTCCTGACTCAGGTACAAGATGTAACGCTGTACTACTGACATCTGTACTCCTGACACTAGCAGTACTAACGCTAGTACTACTAACACTAGCAGTAATAACACTGGTAGTAGCGACAGTAGCACTACTGACACTAACAGTACTAACAGATGAACAGGAGCATAATTTAGAAGAAGAACCAGGAAAACAACTTTATTGATCATGAACACATCATCATCATCATAATAATAATAATAATAATAGGGGCGGCACGGTGGTGTAGTGCTGAGCACCGTTGCCTCACAGTAAGATCGGCTTCCTCCCACCATCCAAAAACATGCATAACTGGTTAATTTAAATTGACCGTAGGTGTGAATGTGAGTGTGAGTGGTTGTCTGTCTCTGTGTGTCCTGTGATGAACTGGACACTTGTCCAGGGTGTACCCTGTCTTTCACCCTAAGACAGCTGGGATAGACTCCAGCCCCCCTGACCCTATGAGAGGATAAGAGGGAGACGATGGATGGATGGATAATAATAATAATAACAATAATATATATATAAACCCATCAGGGAGCAGAGGGCTGCAGGAGGTTCAGTGTCTCACTTGGAGTCAGTAGGAAGTGGGGATTGAACCCATGACCCTGAGACTTAAAGGAGACCACTCTACCACTGAGCGTGACTGGTGAATGTCAATGGTATGTTACCAGAGGTCTTGTTCCCAGACTGGAACTCCGCAGTGTTTCCAGCTCCTCAGTCATCTTGGTAGCCAGAGCCTGAAGATAGCCTCGTGCATCCTTCTCATCGCTCACCCTGAACACAGACATTTTTATAATCAAAGCAGCCACTGCTGGTGGGACTCCCCTGGCCCCCTAGCTAGACCTGGTACAGGACTCCCCTGTCACCCTAGCTAGACCTGGTCCAGGACTCACCACTGGATGATCTCTGCTATCTGAGCCTCCCAGTGAGCCACACTCTCCTTCTTGGTGGTCAGGTCCTGAAGGTCGTCCTCCAGCTGCCGGTTCTGAGCCGTCAAGGTGTCCACAAAGGAGCAGAGCTGAGAGAGAGGAACCATCAGAACTGAGTACTACTGAGGACAACAGAGGAGTACCAAGCAGTACTAAGGACTACTGAGAAGTGCTGAGCAGTACTAAGGAGAACTATAGAGTACTAAAAAGTAGTGACTACTATTGAGCAGTATTGAGATTGACTGTCTACTACTAGGATCACATGACCATGTATACAAATACATGATGTGTGTTTAAAGGACTAGTGGTTCAGGACGTTGTCACCTTGTCAGTTTCAGCCGTCAGTTTCCTGTTTTCTTCCGTCAGCAGGTTCTTCTCTCGTTCTGATTTCTCCTTTAGAGCTGAAAAAGCTTCATCCATCTCTGTTTGTCTGCAGGGACAAAACAAAACCTGGTTCAGACTCTGCTGAGACTCTGGCCCCCTCTAGCTCACCCTGGTCCAGGACTCACCTGTCCCTCTTGGCCTTGTCCAGCTTGTCCCTGAGCTGCAGCAGCTCCTTGTTAGCGGCTAGCTGGGCCCCCTCAGACTCATGGAGGTCTTTGTGGAGGTTCTTGATCTCGGAGGAGTGTGCCGAGTCTCTCCTAAGCAGCTCCTCCTCATAGAACAGGACCTTCTTATCGAGCTCCGCCTTTAGACGGGAGAGCTCCTGCTGAGACTCTGGCCCCCCAGCTCCGGCTCCCTGACCCTGCTGAGACTGAGACCAGAACCACAAGGGCTTTCAGACTCAGTCCCCACTAATATAGCAGTATCACCGTGAGTGTATGTCCTCTGACCTTCAGGCTCTGCAGCTCTGTCTCCAGCTGTTTGGAGTAAACCTCGCTGTGCTCCCTCAGCTTCCTCTCCTTCGTTGCCTCTGCCTTTGCATCGTCCAGCTGAGCCTCCAGCTGAAGGATACATACAGAGACTTTATTCTGAAGGTCTCCCCTTCCTTCCTGTCAGTTCTCTCTCTCATCACTGTTGATACTTAACCTAACAAGTGAAACATCACTTTTCTTCTTGGATATAAAATAGTTTTTAAATGACCAGCTTTTCTCTGAAGCTTCCTACCACAGCTGCCATCGGGAGTTGACACTGAGATGTGATTAGTGATAGATCAAAAATAGAAGGACATTGAAAATATGTATTATAATATTTCTTAATAAGCAGAGTCTCTCACCTCCTTGCGGGTTTTCTCCATCTTGCGGTTCTCTTGTCTCATGGCGTCCATCTTCTGCAGAAGGGCATCCATCTCCTCCTCTTTGTCCCGGAGCTGCCGGGACAGGCGTTGTTTGGAGGACCGGAGGTCGCCCATCCTCTCCGACAGGTCTGAGAACTCCTGCAGGGCCAGCTTCCTCTGGGAGTGGGCCTCCTTCATCTCCTTGGTCTGACTCCTCAGGCGCTCCAGAGAGTCCGCCAGCTGCTGCTCAGAGGAGACCAGATGGGACTCAGTGGACAGGTAACACAGAGAGCACGCCAAGACAGTGCCAGGTGAGTCTCAATAGACCTGATGCTATAAGGCCTGAAGATACCTAAACCTGATCCTCACAGTCCTGTTTCTCATAGACCTGAGAGTAGGCCTGGGTATCGTTCAAAATTTTGAAATAATGACAAATTCCTTTGTTTCAGTAGCGTTTTTTTATACCTCAGTAAGTTATTTTTTAATGTAATTTAGGTTTTACTGTTTATTACTGTCAGCTCAATAGGTTATTTTTGTGTAAGTTGGTCTTTATCACGGTAAACATACTTGACAATGATCTGATGACGATCGACATTCTGCTACCAGTTCCTCTTTAGGACCCTGGGGAGTCAGAGTTTGCCTTATGGTATGTTCACTGGAAGTCAGAAATTGGAGCTCGGGTCATCTCAAAGTTTAGTGCTCCCAGCTCTTCCAGCCTTATAGACGTAGAACAAAACATATAGCTGCTGTTTATGTCAGTAGCATGAATTCTATATGTCTGGTCGGTGAGATTAATCTGACTTTTTGAGCTCCAACTTAACAGGATGTTCTGATATAAATTCTGACTTGGAGCTTGGAAATTCCAACATGCGCACACACCTGAACGCACCACAAACACCAGGCTCTCAGTGCTGCTGTAATGACATTAATTCTCTGTTTTACCGGCATTTGTCTCCTCATGCTGGAAAGTGGGGGGATGGATCAGTGTCTCTATGAATTTTAAGGGGACATGTCGCCCCATCCACAGAGACATCTGAGAGCATGGCTCACAGACATTTGGGTATTGGAATTTGGCAACGAAAAATGATTCATTTTTAGGATCAGAGCTTTTTGGTTGGTGCTACAAAAGTATTGAAGTTTAGTACCCAGCCCTAGAGAGGACATTATCGGTGGACTACCTTGTGGACCTTGTCCTTCTCCTGTCTCTCGGTCTTCAACTACTTAGACCTGATTCACACAGACCTGATCCCAAGAGACCCGGGAAGAGCGCAACTACTGAACGCACTGAGAGGACAGTATCAGAGAGGTGGACTACCTTGTGGACCTCATCCTTCTCCTGTCTCAGTGTCTTCACTTGTCTCTCCAGGGTCTTCAGCTTGGAAGCGGAGCTCTCGTAGTCCTGTCTGAGTGTGACCGCCTCCTCCAGCTGGTGCTCCAGTCTATCAGAGTCTATCGCAGATGAGGGGTAGGATTCAGTGGCAGGCAGAGAACACAAAGACCAGCAGTCCTGTTATGGTTACTAGAACAGTTTCCACTCTGACCTGCCAGCTTCTTCTTCAGTCGCTCGATCTCCTCGTTCAGTTTCTTGATCTCTCTGTCTCGAGTCAGAGTTCCTCCTCGAGCCGGAGCCTGCAGGGCCTGAGTGGACTCTACAGGTCAGGAGTAGAGCAGTGCGACATGAACAAAAGTTTACATCTTGATATAGCTAATTTTAGATTCCGATTGTACCCTCAACAACAAAAGAAACAAAAAAGAAAAGTTTTATAAAGTGAATTCTAGTTGTTGCTGTTTATCTCAGCAGCAATGTGAAAATGCTTGTTTGGACAAAAGGTTGAGCATGAATGGTAACATGTGCCAGAAATGCAATAAGTGCATGTTGTGATGCCGTATTCCAATGGCCAGATTAATGGAGGTGTGGTCGACCCAGACGACTAGAGCACTGCCGTATGAAAATGAGATCGGCACTTTTGTTTGTCTACCCAACCTGCAAATGGGATTTTTTTTTTTCTCTAAGTGCTTTTGGAATAATGCCGCGACTGACACAAATCCAATGTGAACGTACTATTAGAATGCTGAGTGCCGGCATGAGTGTGCCAGATGCTGCAAGGACAATGAACGTTCGTGATTCAAAAATTAGTCATCTCAGAACCAGAGTCCATGCCACGAACAGCACTTCCGATCGTCCACGCAGCGGCAGACCACGTGACGACCAACATTCAGGATTGCCATATCCGTCTTCGCCATCTCACTTACACTTACCGCCACCGTTACTGCTGCTGAGACACCTGGACGTCACCAACCCCGTATCATTGCTAAAACAGTGCGCAGGCAGCTCCGAGAGGCTGACCTACACGTATGCAGGCCATACTTTAGTCTACCGTTAACTCTAATACGTCGCTGCTCTGAATGGGGTAATGTCCATCGTTACTGGACACATCACCAATGGTCGGATGTTCCGTTTTCAGACGAGTCACGGTTCTGTTCCTTTTATAGGTAGTTTGGAACCGCTAAAAAAAAAAAAACAAACTTACATTCTTCTGCTGCTGAGTATATATAGTATTGCTGGGCAATATGGCTAAAAACTGTGAAATGATATAGTGTTTCATATCAGTCAATATCGATTATTATTGATTTTTTTTCATGACCTATTTAAAAAAAGAAAAAAAAAAAAGGACATGGGAAAAAAAATCTTACATTAAACCCTTTTATTGTAAACTTAACCTTCTTGAGGTATCAATCTGTACAAACAGGGAAAAGAAATGTTATGACAAACATGAAAAACACTCAAATGTACGCTTAAATCTTAATGAAATTAAAATTACAATGGATACTTAATCATCTCTTCATATTAAGCTGCAAAAATAAACATTAAAGAAATGCTTAACAAAAGGTGCACAAATGTTTTAACATCTGTGAGACTACGGTGGTCTGCCTAAGAGCCTCAGAGCTGTTTCAGTGATCACTGTAAACACTAGAAAACAACGAGCGGCTCATTTTTTAACCAGGAATTAACGAGAGGCGGCTGACTGGACAGCAGTGCGGCAGTCAGACACGCCTGTAGTGTGAATGCCTCAAAACTGTGACGGGGGAAGAGTCAACGTAGTCTGAACACCACAGCAAGTCAGGTCGGACTTACCTGCAAGCTGAACTTTACTTTTTTTGTCCACAGTTTTATCGCTCTCTGCTGCACTCATTTCCTTTGCTCACTGCACACCGCATTTGGTGCTGAGCTGGTTCAACCGAAACTGAAACTGTCACGTGTTTGCTGACAGCGAATCGCTGTAGGGTCGCATGTTACTACCAGGGAACGAGTGAGTTTGTTCATGCAACCAACCTTGCTTCTTTTGCATGTGATTGAATAAACCACTTGTCCGTCATCTTTAATGACGTGCTACTTCAACCACTCACATTAAAACCAACGCATGACGCTGATGAGAGCGACGCAGGGAAAACCAAACAGAACAGCCAACATCCACGTCACATCTATGGAAATCCTGCCCGGTGATCCTGGCTCAGTCATTTTTTGCTCCCTTGAAGTCCTTCCCATCAGGTGCGAGTTCAGATGTGTGGAGCTAGGCGGAACAACATCCAGCTGGCGAGAGTCAGATTAGTTTCTTGCAGTGAAGTTCTGTGAAATTATCGACCGTTATAGCGAGTGTATTTTTTATTGATATTGATGACGTGTCTATCGCGATATATATAGCTATCATTTTATCACCCATCCCTAATATACAGACAATATGTATTTTTTTTCCTGATGTCACGTTACTAGTTATATTCTCTTCTCCTCTATGCTTCTTTACCTCTTTCCTCTCTAGCAACCTGTGCTGTAAACCAGTCCTTGCTGATGACATGAAAGTGCTAATGTGACTAAAGCAGACTAAAGCAGTATTTTAGTAGGGTTATAGCCTATGATACATATACTATATTGACATGGCACAGCTCTAGAAAGCAGCACTTCTCACCCTGCAGTTTGCGGTTCAACTCCTGCTTCTCCTGCTCCAGACGGCGGATCCTCCTCTCGAACGCCTCCACTTCCTGTCCTCCTCCCTCCACTTCCTGTCCTCCCTGCTGGCGTAGACCTGTCCGGCTCACTGAGCTGCAGTCAGCGAAGCAGCTGTCGGTGGTGTAGGTAAAGCCAACGAAGGGGAGGTGCTGACCAGTGAAACCAGTGTGAGACACTGGAGGACTGATGTCCTGCAGGGACAAGACCAGAGTCAGGACCTGGACCTAAGGCACTACAGAGTCTGAAGGACCAGAGTCAGGACCTGGACCTGAGGCACTACAGAGTCTGAAGGACCAGAGTCAGGACCTGGACCTAAGGCACTACAGAGTCTGAAGGACCAGAGTCAGGACCTGGACCTGAGGCACTACAGAGTCTGAAGGACCAGAGTCAGGACCTGGACCTAAGGCACTACAGAGTCTGAAGGACCAGAGTCAGGACCTGGACCTGAGGCACTACAGAGTCTGAAGGACCAGAGTCAGGACCTGGACCTGAGGCACTACAGAGTCTGAAGGACCAGAGTCAGGACCTGGACCTGAGGCACTACAGAGTCTGAAGGACCAGAGTCAGGACCTGGACCTGAGGCACTACAGAGTCTGAAGGACCAGAGTCAGGACCTGGACCTGAGGCACTACAGAGTCTGAAGGACCAGAGTCAGGACCTGGACCTGAGGCACTACAGAGTCTGAAGGACCAGAGTCAGGACCTGGACCTGAGGCACTACAGAGTCTGAAGGACCAGAGTCAGGACCTGGACCTAATGGAGTACAGGGTCTGAAGTGGTCCTCACCGGGTTCTTGAGGACGTCATCATCTACATCGAAGTTGGAGGTGTCAGTGGGTGAGGAAACGTCAGGGATGTAGGGGGCCTCGGTGGACCGGATGTTGTCCCAATCAATCCCTCTGAAGAAGGGATGGTCCTTGAAGTCAGAGATCCCATTCAGGCCCAGCCGGCGCTCCCTGGAGCACAGCAGGCGCTGGATCAGATCCTTGGCATCTTCAGACACATCAGTCACATGGGATGGGAACTGGAAACGGTCCTGGAGACAGACAGCAAGAATGAAGTGACGAAAAGAGGACAGAGAAATAATAAGACTAAAGAGAGCAGGACACATCTGTCCATTGAGAACAGGTCAGATTTAGAAGACAGGAAGTGGGACGAGCGTCTGGAGACCATCAGACGACCTGGAAACAGCACAGGAGCTGAGATCTGGATCAGTTCTGATTCAGTAGACAGAGGAACATGGATTACAACTAATCCAGTACTCACGGAGACCAGGATCAAATCTGATCCAGTACTCACCGATCGTCTGGATTCTTAAATTTAGTTTCTTCTTTTAATAATCATTTAAATAAACTGTGACCTGAGTCCAGACCAGACTGGCCTTCCTGACCTCGTGGTTCATGATCTTGCCGTAGGTTTCCACCAGCGACTCGGCGTAGAATGGCGTTTCTCCATACAGCATCTCATACATGCAGACCCCCAGAGACCACCAGTCACACTCTGGACCATAGCGGCCCATCCCGTCCTCCATGGCCTGCAGGATCTCTGGGGAGATGTAGTCCGGAGTGCCCACCGCCACGGAGGACTGCACCTGCACCAAGACCAGCACAGGATGAGTCGTTAAACTGGTCAGCTGGATGAGTCAACATGAGAAGTGTAGGAGTGTTACCGTGCCGTCCTCCATCATCCGGAGACAGGAGCCGAAGTCTGCCAAGCGGATGTGACCGTTAACGTCCAGGAGGACGTTGTCTGGTTTAATATCTCTGTGACACAAAGACATTTAAAAAGTCATAAATAAACAATATTTATTTCAATATCATTTATTTTAAGTCATAATTTTATTAAACCAATGGATTATGTAGCATAAATCCAACAATTAAAGAAAAACAAAAATGAGCATATTAACTCAAGGAGAGGTTCAGTGTTGTGTTCAGTTGACATGGTAACAGCCTGACGGCAGACCAGAAACAGGAAGGAAGTCTGGACAGGATATAACTACATTTCCCAGAGGACACTGCTGCCAGGAAGAACCCACTTCCTCTGACTCACTGACTGACATGCACGCACACTACCTGTGGATGTAGTGTTGTTGGTGGATGGAGTGGACGGCCAGAACCATCTCAGCCATGTAGAACCTGGACATGTCCTCTGGAAGACGGTCCTCAAACTTACTGAGCAGAGTCAGCAGGTCCCCTCCAACGTAGTAGTCCATCACCAGGTACTGCAGTGGAACAGAGTACTATCATTATTTAACTAGTAGTAGTAGTAGTAGTAGTCCATCACCAGGTACTGCAGTGGAACAGAGTACTATCATTATTTAACTAGTAGTAGTAGTAGTAGTCCATCACCAGGTACTGCAGTGGAACAGAGTACTATCATTATTTAACTAGTAGTAGTAGTAGTAGTAGTAGTCCATCACCAGGTACTGCAGTGGAACAGAGTACTATCATTATTTAACTAGTAGTAGTAGTAGTAGTAGTCCATCACCAGGTACTGCAGTGGAACAGAGTACTATCATTATTTAACTAGTAGTAGTAGTAGTAGTCCATCACCAGGTACTGCAGTGGAACAGAGTACTATCATTATTTAACTAGTAGTAGTAGTAGTAGTAGTAGTCCATCACCAGGTACTGCAGTGGAACAGAGTACTATCATTATTTAACTAGTAGTAGTAGTAGTAGTAGTCCATCACCAGGTACTGCAGTGGAACAGAGTACTATCATTATTTAACTAGTAGTAGTAGTAGTAGTAGTAGTCCATCACCAGGTACTGCAGTGGAACAGAGTACTATCATTATTTAACTAGTAGTAGTAGTAGTAGTAGTCCATCACCAGGTACTGCAGTGGAACAGAGTACTATCATTATTTAACTAGTAGTAGTAGTAGTAGTAGTAGTCCATCACCAGGTACTGCAGTGGAACAGAGTACTATCATTATTTAACTAGTAGTAGTAGTAGTAGTCCATCACCAGGTACTGCAGTGGAACAGAGTACTATCATTATTTAACTAGTAGTAGTAGTAGTAGTAGTAGTAGTCCATCACCAGGTACTGCAGTGGAACAGAGTACTATCATTATTTAACTAGTAGTAGTAGTAGTAGTCCATCACCAGGTACTGCAGTGGAACAGAGTACTATCATTATTTAACTAGTAGTAGTAGTAGTAGTAGTCCATCACCAGGTACTGCAGTGGAACAGAGTACTATCATTATTTAACTAGTAGTAGTAGTAGTAGTCCATCACCAGGTACTGCAGTGGAACAGAGTACTATCATTATTTAACTAGTAGTAGTAGTAGTAGTCCATCACCAGGTACTGCAGTGGAACAGAGTACTATCATTATTTAACTAGTAGTAGTAGTAGTAGTAGTAGTCCATCACCAGGTACTGCAGTGGAACAGAGTACTATCATTATTTAACTAGTAGTAGTAGTAGTAGTAGTCCATCACCAGGTACTGCAGTGGAACAGAGTACTATCATTATTTAACTAGTAGTAGTAGTAGTAGTAGTCCATCACCAGGTACTGCAGTGGAACAGAGTACTATCATTATTTAACTAGTAGTAGTAGTAGTAGTAGTCCATCACCAGGTACTGCAGTGGAACAGAGTACTATCATTATTTAACTAGTAGTAGTAGTAGTAGTAGTCCATCACCAGGTACTGCAGTGGAACAGAGTACTATCATTATTTAACTAGTAGTAGTAGTAGTAGTAGTCCATCACCAGGTACTGCAGTGGAACAGAGTACTATCATTATTTAACTAGTAGTAGTAGTAGTAGTAGTCCATCACCAGGTACTGCAGTGGAACAGAGTACTATCATTATTTAACTAGTAGTAGTAGTAGTAGTAGTAGTCCATCACCAGGTACTGCAGTGGAACAGAGTACTATCATTATTTAACTAGTAGTAGTAGTAGTAGTAGTCCATCACCAGGTACTGCAGTGGAACAGAGTACTATCATTATTTAACTAGTAGTAGTAGTAGTAGTAGTCCATCACCAGGTACTGCAGTGGAACAGAGTACTATCATTATTTAACTAGTAGTAGTAGTAGTAGTAGTCCATCACCAGGTACTGCAGTGGAACAGAGTACTATCATTATTTAACTAGTAGTAGTAGTAGTAGTAGTCCATCACCAGGTACTGCAGTGGAACAGAGTACTATCATTATTTAACTAGTAGTAGTAGTAGTAGTCCATCACCAGGTACTGCAGTGGAACAGAGTACTATCATTATTTAACTAGTAGTAGTAGTAGTAGTAGTCCATCACCAGGTACTGCAGTGGAACAGAGTACTATCATTATTTAACTAGTAGTAGTAGTAGTAGTAGTCCATCACCAGGTACTGCAGTGGAACAGAGTACTATCATTATTTAACTAGTAGTAGTAGTAGTAGTAGTCCATCACCAGGTACTGCAGTGGAACAGAGTACTATCATTATTTAACTAGTAGTAGTAGTAGTAGTAGTCCATCACCAGGTACTGCAGTGGAACAGAGTACTATCATTATTTAACTAGTAGTAGTAGTAGTAGTAGTCCATCACCAGGTACTGCAGTGGAACAGAGTACTATCATTATTTAACTAGTAGTAGTAGTAGTAGTAGTAGTCCATCACCAGGTACTGCAGTGGAACAGAGTACTATCATTATTTAACTAGTAGTAGTAGTAGTAGTAGTCCATCACCAGGTACTGCAGTGGAACAGAGTACTATCATTATTTAACTAGTAGTAGTAGTAGTAGTAGTCCATCACCAGGTACTGCAGTGGAACAGAGTACTATCATTATTTAACTAGTAGTAGTAGTAGTAGTAGTCCATCACCAGGTACTGCAGTGGAACAGAGTACTATCATTATTTAACTAGTAGTAGTAGTAGTAGTAGTCCATCACCAGGTACTGCAGTGGAACAGAGTACTATCATTATTTAACTAGTAGTAGTAGTAGTAGTAGTCCATCACCAGGTACTGCAGTGGAACAGAGTACTATCATTATTTAACTAGTAGTAGTAGTAGTAGTAGTCCATCACCAGGTACTGCAGTGGAACAGAGTACTATCATTATTTAACTAGTAGTAGTAGTAGTAGTCCATCACCAGGTACTGCAGTGGAACAGAGTACTATCATTATTTAACTAGTAGTAGTAGTAGTAGTAGTCCATCACCAGGTACTGCAGTGGAACAGAGTACTATCATTATTTAACTAGTAGTAGTAGTAGTAGTCCATCACCAGGTACTGCAGTGGAACAGAGTACTATCATTATTTAACTAGTAGTAGTAGTAGTAGTAGTCCATCACCAGGTACTGCAGTGGAACAGAGTACTATCATTATTTAACTAGTAGTAGTAGTAGTAGTAGTCCATCACCAGGTACTGCAGTGGAACAGAGTACTATCATTATTTAACTAGTAGTAGTAGTAGTAGTCCATCACCAGGTACTGCAGTGGAACAGAGTACTATCATTATTTAACTAGTAGTAGTAGTAGTAGTCCATCACCAGGTACTGCAGTGGAACAGAGTACTATCATTATTTAACTAGTAGTAGTAGTAGTAGTAGTCCATCACCAGGTACTGCAGTGGAACAGAGTACTATCATTATTTAACTAGTAGTAGTAGTAGTAGTAGTAGTCCATCACCAGGTACTGCAGTGGAACAGAGTACTATCATTATTTAACTAGTAGTAGTAGTAGTAGTCCATCACCAGGTACTGCAGTGGAACAGAGTACTATCATTATTTAACTAGTAGTAGTAGTAGTAGTAGTCCATCACCAGGTACTGCAGTGGAACAGAGTACTATCATTATTTAACTAGTAGTAGTAGTAGTAGTAGTCCATCACCAGGTACTGCAGTGGAACAGAGTACTATCATTATTTAACTAGTAGTAGTAGTAGTAGTCCATCACCAGGTACTGCAGTGGAACAGAGTACTATCATTATTTAACTAGTAGTAGTAGTAGTAGTCCATCACCAGGTACTGCAGTGGAACAGAGTACTATCATTATTTAACTAGTAGTAGTAGTAGTAGTAGTCCATCACCAGGTACTGCAGTGGAACAGAGTACTATCATTATTTAACTAGTAGTAGTAGTAGTAGTAGTAGTCCATCACCAGGTACTGCAGTGGAACAGAGTACTATCATTATTTAACTAGTAGTAGTAGTAGTAGTAGTCCATCACCAGGTACTGCAGTGGAACAGAGTACTATCATTATTTAACTAGTAGTAGTAGTAGTAGTAGTCCATCACCAGGTACTGCAGTGGAACAGAGTACTATCATTATTTAACTAGTAGTAGTAGTAGTAGTCCATCACCAGGTACTGCAGTGGAACAGAGTACTATCATTATTTAACTAGTAGTAGTAGTAGTAGTAGTCCATCACCAGGTACTGCAGTGGAACAGAGTACTATCATTATTTAACTAGTAGTAGTAGTAGTAGTAGTCCATCACCAGGTACTGCAGTGGAACAGAGTACTATCATTATTTAACTAGTAGTAGTAGTAGTAGTAGTCCATCACCAGGTACTGCAGTGGAACAGAGTACTATCATTATTTAACTAGTAGTAGTAGTAGTAGTCCATCACCAGGTACTGCAGTGGAACAGAGTACTATCATTATTTAACTAGTAGTAGTAGTAGTAGTCCATCACCAGGTACTGCAGTGGAACAGAGTACTATCATTATTTAACTAGTAGTAGTAGTAGTAGTCCATCACCAGGTACTGCAGTGGAACAGAGTACTATCATTATTTAACTAGTAGTAGTAGTAGTAGTCCATCACCAGGTACTGCAGTGGAACAGAGTACTATCATTATTTAACTAGTAGTAGTAGTAGTAGTAGTCCATCACCAGGTACTGCAGTGGAACAGAGTACTATCATTATTTAACTAGTAGTAGTAGTAGTAGTAGTCCATCACCAGGTACTGCAGTGGAACAGAGTACTATCATTATTTAACTAGTAGTAGTAGTAGTAGTCCATCACCAGGTACTGCAGTGGAACAGAGTACTATCATTATTTAACTAGTAGTAGTAGTAGTAGTCCATCACCAGGTACTGCAGTGGAACAGAGTACTATCATTATTTAACTAGTAGTAGTAGTAGTAGTAGTCCATCACCAGGTACTGCAGTGGAACAGAGTACTATCATTATTTAACTAGTAGTAGTAGTAGTAGTAGTCCATCACCAGGTACTGCAGTGGAACAGAGTACTATCATTATTTAACTAGTAGTAGTAGTAGTAGTCCATCACCAGGTACTGCAGTGGAACAGAGTACTATCATTATTTAACTAGTAGTAGTAGTAGTAGTCCATCACCAGGTACTGCAGTGGAACAGAGTACTATCATTATTTAACTAGTAGTAGTAGTAGTAGTCCATCACCAGGTACTGCAGTGGAACAGAGTACTATCATTATTTAACTAGTAGTAGTAGTAGTAGTCCATCACCAGGTACTGCAGTGGAACAGAGTACTATCATTATTTAACTAGTAGTAGTAGTAGTAGTAGTCCATCACCAGGTACTGCAGTGGAACAGAGTACTATCATTATTTAACTAGTAGTAGTAGTAGTAGTCCATCACCAGGTACTGCAGTGGAACAGAGTACTATCATTATTTAACTAGTAGTAGTAGTAGTAGTCCATCACCAGGTACTGCAGTGGAACAGAGTACTATCATTATTTAACTAGTAGTAGTAGTAGTAGTAGTCCATCACCAGGTACTGCAGTGGAACAGAGTACTATCATTATTTAACTAGTAGTAGTAGTAGTAGTAGTCCATCACCAGGTACTGCAGTGGAACAGAGTACTATCATTATTTAACTAGTAGTAGTAGTAGTAGTAGTCCATCACCAGGTACTGCAGTGGAACAGAGTACTATCATTATTTAACTAGTAGTAGTAGTAGTAGTAGTAGTCCATCACCAGGTACTGCAGTGGAACAGAGTACTATCATTATTTAACTAGTAGTAGTAGTAGTAGTAGTCCATCACCAGGTACTGCAGTGGAACAGAGTACTATCATTATTTAACTAGTAGTAGTAGTAGTAGTAGTCCATCACCAGGTACTGCAGTGGAACAGAGTACTATCATTATTTAACTAGTAGTAGTAGTAGTAGTAGTCCATCACCAGGTACTGCAGTGGAACAGAGTACTATCATTATTTAACTAGTAGTAGTAGTAGTAGTAGTCCATCACCAGGTACTGCAGTGGAACAGAGTACTATCATTATTTAACTAGTAGTAGTAGTAGTAGTAGTAGTCCATCACCAGGTACTGCAGTGGAACAGAGTACTATCATTATTTAACTAGTAGTAGTAGTAGTAGTCCATCACCAGGTACTGCAGTGGAACAGAGTACTATCATTATTTAACTAGTAGTAGTAGTAGTAGTAGTCCATCACCAGGTACTGCAGTGGAACAGAGTACTATCATTATTTAACTAGTAGTAGTAGTAGTAGTAGTCCATCACCAGGTACTGCAGTGGAACAGAGTACTATCATTATTTAACTAGTAGTAGTAGTCCATCACCAGGTACTGCAGTGGAACAGAGTACTATCATTATTTAACTAGTAGTAGTAGTAGTAGTAGTAGTACTGACCAGGTAGTTGTCGTCCTGGAAGGCGTAGTGCAGGGTTGTGATCCACTGACTGTCTCCTTTGACCAGAACGTCTCGTTCTTCTCTGAAGCACGCCGTCTGAACAGAACATGTGTTAAATGTTAAATACAACACGCTAACATTATTACATGATCCAGACCTGGACCAGACCGGGACCAAACCTGGACTCCAGACTCACCTCGGCTCTCTTCAACATCTCCCATTTGTTGAGGATCTTCATGGCATACACCCTCTCCGTGTGCTTCATCTTCACCACGGCAACCTGAGACAGAGAGACCAGGTGTTTTGATCTGACCAATGACAGCGATGACAAACAGGAAGTGTGTCGCTGCTGTCACACCCACTCGCTTCCTGCGGCACTCCGATTGATGACCTCTCTTTACTCCAATAAAAAGTGGATCCTGTTCAGGTCGGATATTAACAGAACCTGTTCACATCTAGCATTAGCAGATCCTGCTAGGGCTGGGGTGATAACCGCATCACCGCAATACTGCAGTCATGTGATGCCTACCGCGGTGTTGAGCTCATTACTGTCATCACAGCTGAATATTAAATCGTAAAAAAAAAAAAAAATCCCTACATATTTGCTGTTGAAAGTTACAGGACTGTATACTGTGTTTGATATGAAATATAAACAGTAATATTTAGTAACGTCCCGTTTTTAAAGCTGACAGAGAAACAGAACTTTTCACACTGCAGCTCGGCAGCGAGCCGGTCCATTAACCCTAAAGAGGAGGGTTTTGTGTTTTCATATTATCATAAAGTATTTTGAGGTTTCAGTACTTCTCATGATTAAATTGAATATATTCACACATAAAACAGA
This sequence comes from Synanceia verrucosa, assembly GCA_029721515.1. Taxonomy (NCBI): domain Eukaryota; kingdom Metazoa; phylum Chordata; class Actinopteri; order Perciformes; family Synanceiidae; genus Synanceia; species Synanceia verrucosa. The sequence goes on from CM056570.1 coordinate 268,359, forward strand.
CATAAAACACTGAAGCATCGCATAAACAGGTGTTTAATTTAAATAGTAAGTACTTATAGCAGACACACCCCTCTTATGTAGTACTGTCCATTTTTGTTTATGCTGCTCTGTTGACTTGATTTTATTCAACAATAGCCACAAGTCATGTTATAAGCTGAACACAACACTGTGTCACACATTTTATGCCAGAGGACAAGGAGTGATTGGTGGGTTGTGGTGATCTGGAGGGCAGCGGGGGTGGCGGAGTTGCCATGATTGGGGACTGGGGGTGGGGTGGGAATACCGCAGTAAACCGCCATACCGCATTAAGTGGGTGCTTTATCACCGTAATAAAAAAATCCATACCATCACAGCCCTAGATCCTGCTCATATTTTTTCACATTGCTTCATGTGCGCTTGTACAGTGTTGTAATTAAAAGACATTAAAAGTTATATTATGGTCTTGTCTTTTTATCCTACCTGTTCAAACAGGTTATTAAATACTGGATCAGGTATGTGACCTGCAGACACCTGACTGGCTGACTGAAAGCAACTCTTGAGTCAGACTCTTTAGCTGTGTGAGCCACACCTGTTTATCTACCTGGAATAATATAATAACCTGTGTGTGTCTGGTGTATCTGTGAGGACCAGGCTCAGTGTCCTCACAAGTACAGTAACACTAAGGTGTGTATGTCCTGAGGCAGCAGGCAGGTGTGGCTCTGACACACCTTTCCTCAGGTATGTGGACAATGTGTACACACACACACACACGCACACACACACACACACACACACACACGCACGCACGCACACGCACACACACACACACACACACACACACACAGCTCAGTAGTGACAGACCGATATGTTTTTTCAGGGCCGATACCGATACTGATTATTAGTGGTCAAGCAGGCCGATAACCAATATTTAGAGCCGCTATTCATTTGCAGTAAAAATGTAAATATTGACATCAAACTTTTGAATAACAGAAATCATGCTTAATTTATTACAGCATTTGGGAAGCCCGTAGTTGATTTTATTATGTAAATGTTATATTTATACATATTTAATGTGATAGCAGGGACCCTGTCATTCAAAACGAGGCTATTACATTACCAACGATTAATGTTACTGTAGCTTAAAACCATAGTATAATAGCATTAGTAAAACTCCTTATGATTATCACTATGTCCCTATCAGTGTTATCAGCAACCTTGTCTCAAGTGATTAAACCATTAAAAAATAAATGGCCTACACATTCTTCACTTTAATAATCAGTGTTTATCATAGGAACAGAGAGCTGCTGCTACCATATTGTTCCTCACAGTAACGTCAGTAGTCGTAAGTTGTAGAGTTTCTCATGTGCTTCCACACAAACGCACTATTCTCTACCATAACAGACATTCTCCCCGCTGCTACAGTCTGCTGAGTGTAGGGTTGTTGATGTAGCCTAGTAATTTTGCATATAATCGACAACTGAGATCAAAAAAATTGGTGTGATTCAAACACATTTTAACAATATTTATTGTCATTTAACATTTAAGTATACAAATAGATAATAATGCAGAGAGGAGTAATGTTATTGTCTCATTAAATAAGAATAGAGCTGCATTTAAAAATAAGAGAAAATAAAATCCTTATTGAATAACTGCTCTATGAATAACTTCATCCAGCTGGGCTGGTACATCCTGGGTTAATATGTCACTGTTCCTTTTGGCTGATGATGCTGACATGGGAATTTTTATTTTATTACAAAAGTCTTTTTTTTGTTTTCCCTAAAATGAGGCTTCTTCCACTGCACTCATGCACTCCACCAGTAAATGTTTTTTTGTGTTGAACCAAAATCCAAGCAGTTCTGAGGGAACTGATTCTGCTGGGCTCTGAGACCGTTCAGACTTCAGTGGGTATGCTTGGTCAAAATGTTTAGTGCTGTTTTCTCACAGTGGTCCTTCACTTCTAATGAGTCTCTGAGCAGATCAGACAGAGCTTCATCCACCTGTCTTCTGTTAAACAGCATCATCTCTGGTCCTTTTTCTCTCCTTGTCTCAAGCTCATTTGTCTCCTTGTCTGTCTGTGTCGACTTCTTTATTTTTCCTTTTTTTTTTTCCACCTTCTTCCGTCTGTCCTTCTCCTCTTCCCTTTCCTCTGTATACGGAGCAGCAGTGTGATGTGTAGGATGCAGAGACTTCATTGGCTGAGTAGCGTCATGTGGGAACTCTAATTCAATTGGTCTGTGCATTTCCTGATCTGCTGTACTGGATTAAATAGTAGCATTCTGTCAAATGTAAAACCCCCATATAATTTATTTATATCTAGTCCGTGTCCGTACAGGACGGCGTCTGGGTTCGGTCCCGGACCGTGGTCCTCCAGTTAGTGACTTCTGGTCTAAAGCCAGAGGAGGAAAAAGCAGACCGGTGCGCTAACATTGTGCTAAAAGCTAATCAGCCTTCATCTCCTGCAACAAAGCTGAACTGAACTGAGTTCATTAAGTTTTCTCTCTCTCTAACAGACTGTCAGTAACACTCGCAGGTGTGAGTTGTAGAGGAGAGAGAGTGTTTATTACTGGTATTATTCAGGAGAATCTGCTGCCTTTACTTAACTTTTACATAAACTGCTCTCCAGAGCTTCTCACACAGCAAAAGTCACTCACTCACTCCACCGTGTGTACACACACACACACACACACACACACAGGAAGTCTTACCTCTCCAAAAGCTCCTCGTCCAATTACCTTCAGGATCTCAAAGTCGTCCCTGTGCAGCCTCATGTCCTTCACTGTGGTGGTGAAGGGCTTCACTGAGGAGATACAGGACACAGTGGTGTTACACTATCATCATTCCAGGACTGTAATATCATTATTATACTGTAATAATATTATAGCGCAACATTCTCATTTGTGCTTCCTACAATGCACAACATTTTTCTCAATCATAACATGCTGATATCTTTAAAGGGATACGCCACCCCCAGGCCAAATTCAGTGTCTCCCCACAGTCCCGAGACCTAAATAAGTGTGTGAAAGCATTTTCCTGGCCACCCAGCCATTGTCCGAATTTATCAGAGCTGACCGCAGGTTGGTTGCGCGGCATAACTACACTCCTATGACCCCACAGAAATATTTCAGCCAAAGTGAATAAATGTACTCGATTTTTCCCCCCAATTACTTTCCGTGTACTGCACATTTACTTCTAGTGAATGGCGGTGCAGATCACAACGCAAAGGGCTTGTCTTGTTCATTTTCTTTTGGGAACTATTGTTCGGTGCAGAAAAACACACCCGACACACACCACGGCACGTCATTGGGAAACCCCCACCCCCCCACTTCCCCACTTCCCCCCACAACACTGCGTCGCTTACCTGGACCAGAAGACTGGAAGTTCCCGTTACTCCAGGTGATCCAGATGAGCGCAGGAGAGCACATGGTGTAAGTATGGAGAATGCCAACCAATGGCTACTGAAATGGAGTGTTTTTGTTGTGCCGAGTGGGGCGAAACACTACCGTCGATGCAGAGGAATACTGAAGAGGATAGCCGCGTTTGTGTCACTACTACCGAGGATTTCACGGCAATGATTCACCCCGCAGTCCTCACTTTCTTTTTCCGGTGCGATAAAGTGAATTGGAAAAGGAAAAACACACCAAGCGGACCTAATGGGCAGCTGTCTACAGAGTAAGTAGCCTATTATTACACCCAGTACATGATTAGACGTCACTCTGTGGTCATGGTATTTGTAGCAGGAAGATGGTGGCTACGCAGTGTGTTTTTCTGCACCGAAAAATAGTTCCCAAAAGAAAATGAACAAGACAAACCCTCTGCGTTGTGATCTGCACCGCCATTCACTAGAAGTAAATGTGCAGTACACGGAAAGTAATTGGGGGGGAAAATCGAGTACATTTATTCACTTTGGCTGAAATATTTCTGTGGGGTCATAGGAGTGTAGTTATGCCGCGGAACCAACCTGCGGTCAGCTCTGATAAATTTGGACAATGGCTGGGTGGCCAGGAAAATGCTTTCACACACTTATTTAGGTCTCGGGACTGTGGGGAGACACTGAATTTGGCCTGGGGGTGGCGTATCCCTTTAACGCAGTGAAGTAAATTAACCTTCATTCTCTCCACCAGCCAGCAGGGGGCGATACTGAAGGTTTAAAAAGAATTCGGCTTCTATTCATGTGTATGGGAAAATGACCGTTTTCTCTCCTGCTCTATTACCTCTGTAAACACTATAAATATGAGTTTATGGTCTGAATGGATAGTTTAAATAATGTTTTAATACATCAGGATGTTCATTTACTGAATTATGCTCTAATATATGGTGAAATAACACATAAAGCTTGGGGGCGTGGCTACAGTGTGACTGACAGGTCTCTGTTGTTATTACATCCTGAGGAGGAGCACTGATGGTCTGAGCTCTCAGCTCATGTTTCCTTCATCTGAGGAGACACTGGCACCATTTACCACTAAATAACATTATGTAGCTCGCTAGTGTTAGCGTTAGCTGATAACATAGTGGTTGCTATGCTAACGGTACCTGTGTTACTGTGATGCTAACATTAGCTCCTCACTCATGATGAAAAAGTAAATGGGAACAAACGTCACAACGTACAGAAACACTACTTTGAGAAGTATCAGTTCTTCACAGGAAGTAGACGGAGACAGATACATATATTAGACTGGTACCCGCCTAACAGCAAGAAGGTACTGGGTTCGATTCCCCCCGGGGTCTTTCTGTGTGGAGTTTGCATGTTCTCCTCATGTCTGTGTGGGTTCTCTCTGGTACTCCGGCTTCCTCCCACCATCCAAAAACATGCATGGGGATTAGGTTAACTGGTTAATTTAAATTGACCGTAGGTGTGAATGTGAGTGTGAGTGGTTGTCTGTCTCTATGTGTCCTGTGATGAACTGGACACTTGTCCAGGGTGTACCCTGTCTTTCACTCTAAAGGCCAATTTGTAGTTTATTTTTTAACCGTCCGTCAATCCGTCAAGAGAAGACAGAGACGACAAGGGCTGTGATTGGTCCTGTAGTTATACCCTTGCTGTGAAATGCAGCCCCTCTCCTTACACAGAAACAGACAGATAGGTCGCCTCCGCAGCAGTGCGGACAGAAACTAAAGTATTGATTAGCCTTGTGAAACACAAATCAAATACATTCAACTTGCTCAAAAAATCCTATAAATTAATTTAGTAATTATGGCTGGGGTATATTTCCACAGAGCATACTGAAATGTGCTGGTTTGTGTTCGCTATTATCCAAGAAGAACATCTGTTATTTTCTCTCTTTCGAGGAGTTTTAAAGACTGAAAGCAACCGATGTTCTTCTCTTCTATCTCCCTCACAAATAATTAAATCATATAATTCAATCAATAGTATTTTCCCATGTTTATCTGCAATATTAAGGCGAATTACTTCACTTTCCGAGGGGGGGCATTTCACGGCAGGGCTGCACAACACGCATCATGATGGAGAACTGCGAGGACTCAAGGGGTCTCCGTAGCTACGGAGTCGGATAACGTATTACGCAGTCGAAGAAGTATATTCCAGCCTGAAGACAGCAGGGATAGACTCCAGCCCCCCTGACCCTATGTGAGGATAAGAGGGAGAAAATGGATGGATGGATACTGGTACCATTAGCATAGCAACCGATATGTTATCAGCTAACACTAGCACTAATGAGCTAGCTTGGTTAGCACTGAGCCTCCATAATTCACATGAACTGTGATTGACATTTTTCCACAGACTTCAGTGCAAACAGACTTCATGAAACCACCAATTTTTCCCGCTTTTACTTTGAAATATTATGACTCAGCAGCGCGTTGCAACAATGACGAAGCTCTGTCGTAAAAATTGTGAGAAGAGAAACTGACACCAGTTTTGCCCTTGCGCAGTACAAATCATGTTTCCGGTACGGATCGGGTAGTGACACTCACAAACCAAAGACTGACATCATGATAGCTCCATCCACTATTTATATAGTCTATGCCTTAACCAGGACTGGTCATCCAAAACCGGGGACTGTCTCCACAAATCGAGGACGTCTGGTCACCTGACCATAAATTAGGACACATTGAATAAGGAGCACACGTAGAGCTGTGCAATATGGACAAAATATTATAAACCGGTATAGCCAAGTTTATATGATGATAACGATATATATCCCTATATATTATTTTCTTTCCCTGATGTCTTTTTACTTTCCACTGAGCTCTCCTCCGTCTCCTCTGTGGCATAATCCCTTATATGCTTTTATTCTGAAGGCTTACTTTGAGAGTGACCGGAAGTCTATCTATGTTTGGGGTACATTTTACTATGCAGTTTGGCTGGTAATAAAGATGTAATAAGTGATAATAAATCATTCACATGTAACACGACATCCTCCATGCTGCTTTACCTCTGTTTACTCCTGAGCTACAACTGCTGCAAACCTGTCCTTACGGTGATGTAAACATGGTGGTAAACATACAACAAAACAGCAGTGTTGCTGCAGTTTCATTAGCCGTCATACTTTTATGTCTATGCTTCATACAATACACGTTTTGAACTCGCATGATACATTTGGATTATCCAACTGTCATCCCAACGTTGAGATGTGCTTTACACGGCGTATCTAAACCACAAACGAAGTTAAAGTTAGCACAGCAATAGAGCTAACTAAGTAGCTACATGTTAAAATTCAGATATAAACAACAGAGGCTTGTATCGTACGGTAGACATTTTATACCACACTACGATATATGTGGTAATATCGCACAGCTCTAAAACACTGCTGACTTTTTCTCTCCTCTTCAGTTTAACAGCCACAGTCCTGAGCTGTTTGCTTCACTGTCACTGCCCAAACTAATACCACATGGACAAATCCTCCTCCAGACACACAAACAGCAACTAGATGGATCTAAACATAGGTTGTTAATATCGGCCCAGTTTTACGAATCAGATCAATGCCAAAAAAAAAATGAGGAAAATCAGCTGATTCTGATATGTACTGTACGTTCCTACACTACAGTGGTATTGTTATAATAGCATGACACTATTATACCAATGTATGATATTAATATTATAGTACTATAGCACACTAATATACCATAGGTCAAAATAACATCATCAGCATTGTTTGTACCATACCAACACTAATACTGTGGCTCACACTAAAAACGTTACGTCCTCATTCGTCTTTTATTTATCTGCTCATTTTTATCTGGGTCACACACACACACACACCAGTACACACTAGCTCAATGTGCAATATTCCATTTCTGAAAATGTGCAATAACTTTTTTGTAGCAAAACTGTACCTTACTACTGTAAATACTATCCTACCACTGTAAATGGGGCGGCAGGAGCTCAGTCTGTAGTGACTTGGGCTGGGAATCGGAGGGTCGCCAGTTCAAGTCCAGGTCGGTCCATAACCCTAACTGCTCGGGGCGCCTGGATATGGGGCAGCCCCCTCACTCTGACACCTCTCCTCTAGTGCATGTGTGTAATGTGCAACTGAAAATAAAAAATACTAACAGAGTGTAAATTGTAATTTCCCTCATTGAGGGACTAATAAAGGAATTCTTCTTCTTCCTCTAAATAGTATACCATTCCTTACACAACTTTATTGATGTCTTTTCTATTTTATTTTTAAGCTTGACTTTTTCTTATATTTTTCAGATCTGACTGAGCACCATGTGGAGCAGCGCTCCTTATTTTGTTGTAAATACTGTCATATAATGACAATAAAGGCTTTAGATTGGTACATCACACCAGTACAGATTAGTAGTACTACACAGAGAGAAGAATATATAATATGTACAGATCAGTGTTACGGATTGATGGTTAACCTTTAAACAGACACTATGTCATTTTTTTTCTAGTTGTTAACTTTGACATTTGCATGCATTGCAACATTGTTAGAACTACGGTAAGCGGAATGGGTCAACTCCCGGCCGGCCACTATCACCGTGGATCCCCAGCCCCTGGCCCAGAGGTCTGGTCATTTTTCCCCGGACCTCCACAGCCCTCCATCAGGCCGGAGGACTTCCCGACGGGCCCTGGCCAGCCGTGGACAGGCATGGGGCGCTCCCGGGCGGCCACTCACCGCGGATCCCTGGCCCGGCGCTCCGGTCATTTTATGGCACTTTTACGCTTTTTTGGCAATGAGGAAGTGGCACAGCATAAGTATGGTCTTGTATTATGACCAAAAGTGCAGTGCAGGTTTTAGTTTAGTGCCGGGTAAGTAGAACTGGCGTCTCCACCTTGCTTCTCTGTGAAAAATGAATGGCAAAACGCGGAAATGCATTTTGCCCTATGGTACTAGCAGGTAGTGCTAGGTAGTTTCTCTCAGCAGCTCACCTACTACTGAGAGAAAACTGGTCAGGAGGGTGAAGAGTCAACCGAGAACCACCAAAAAGCAGATGTGCCAAGAATTAGAAGCTGCTGGAACACAGGTGTCAGTGTCCACAGTCAAGCCTGTTTTACATCTCCATGGACTGAGAGGCTGCCGTACAGGAAGGAAGCCCTTGATCCAAAAGAGGCACCTTAAGGCTCGACTGAAGTTTGCTGCTGATCACATGGACAAAGATAAGAGCTTCTGGAGGAAAGTTCTGTGGTCAGACCAAACATAAATCCAGCTGTTTGGACACAATGCCCAGCAGTATGTTTGGAGGAGAAAAGGTGAGGCCTTTAACACCATGCCTACCGTCAAGCACGGTGGTGGTAGTATGATGCTGTGGAACTGGTGCTTTACAGAGAGTAAATGAGATAATGAAGAAGGAGGATTATCTTCAAATTCTTCAAGATAACCTGAAATCATCAGCCTGAAGCCTGGGTCTTGGGCACAGTTGAGTGTTTCAAAAGGACAATGAGCCCAAACACACATCAAAAGTGGGAATGGAATGACTAAATCAGGCTAGAATTAAGGTTTTAGAAAAGTCCTGACTTAAAGCCCAGTGAGAACATGTGGACAATGCTGAAGAAACAAGTCCACGTCAGAAAGCATCAAATTTAACTGAGCTGCACCAATTCTGTCAAGAGGAGTGGTCAAAGATTCAACCAGAAGCTTGTGGATGGATACCAAAAGACCCTAACTGAAGTGAAAATGGCCAAGGGACATGTAACCAAATATTAGCATTACTGTATGTATATTTTTCACCCAGCAGATTTGGTCACATTTTCAGTTGACCCATAATAAAATCATAAAAGAACCAAACTTCATGAATGTTTTTGTGACAAAGAAGTATCTGTTCCAATCACTCTATGAGAGAAAAAAAACAGAGTTGTAGAAATAACTGGAAACTCAAGAAAGCCATGGCATTATGTTCTTTACAAGTGTATAATTTTGACCACGACTGTATACCCCAGCCATAATCACCTAATGAATTAAATAGATTTTTTGAGCAAGTTGAGTGTATTTGACTTGCGTTTCACAAGGCTAATCAATATTTTACTTCCTGTCCGCACTGCTGCGGAGGCGACCTATCTGTCTGTTACTACATAGGGCGAGGGGCTGCATTTCACGGCAGGGATGCAACTAGATGACCAATCACAGCCCTTGCCGTCTCTGTTTTCCCTTGATGGAGTGATGGACAGTTAAAAAATATTTCCTGCGCCTGGAGAGAACAGAGAGGCTCTCCACTGACACAGAGGCCTCTTCGTATCTACATTCAGCAATTTTCAGAGTACTATAAATTTGCCTTTAGACTGCTGGTACATTCTAGTTGTACACAAATGTCAGAATTTACAAGTTCCAAATCAGAATTTAAATCAGAACCCTCCGTGAAGTTGAATATTCAACTCTGAAAGCCGGATTAATCTCACCAACAGAGATTTCATGCTAGTGACGTAAACAGCAGCTATATGTTTTGTTTTACATCCGTAAGGTAGAGGTTATATTGTAGAGCTCCAAGTTCTGACTTCCAGTGAACACACCATTAAGCAAACTCTCACTCCCCAGGGTCCTAAAGCGAAAAGGCAGGCATTTCCACCATGATAGAGCCCTCATTACACAGCTAATATACGTTGAGTTGAAATAGGAAAATAGTAATAATGATAAAAGATAATACTGATGATGACCATGACTAAAGCCTAAATTACTCAAAAATAACTTACTGAGGTATCAAAAAAAATATCGTTCTGGAACCAGTATCAAAACAAAGGTAATGAAACTGGCACCATATCAAAAAATCTGAAGATACTCAGGCCTCAGGTCAAGAGCGAAAAAACGTCATCTTGTTACCATGACGATGCCAAAACAACATAAAGTGGTAAGTTTGGGACTCTTCCAATTACAGTCTCCTGAAGGAGACCCGCACTCCCTAAAAGACCTCTATAGACCACCTGACCCTCCCTCAAGAATCTCATAGAACACTGACCCTAAAGACCTCTGTGGACCACCTGACCCTCCCTCAAGAATCTCATAGAACACTGACCCTAAAGACCTCTGTGGACCATCTGACCCTCCCTCAAGAATCTCATAGAACACTGACCCTAAAGACCTCTGTGGACCATCTGACCCTCCCTCAAGAATCTCATAGAACACTGACCCTAAAGACCTCTATAGACCACCTGACCCTCCCTCAAGAATCTCATAGAACACTGACCCTAAAGACCTCTGTGGACCATCTGACCCTAACTGGACCTCGCCAGAGACCTCTGTGGCTGGTATTCCTCAAACACTTCTGTAGGCCACCGGGGCCTCCCTGACCCCCACAAAAACCTCTGTAGACCATCTGACCTCTCCTTGAGACCATCAAAGACCTCTGTAAGCTTAGCTGGCCCTCCATGGACCTACACTGAGGTGTGTGAACTGATGCATGGCTTAACTGAGGTGGAGGTCCAGGACCGGACAGCCTCTTACCCCAGTCCAGGAAGTCGCTGACGTGCTTCTCCCTCCTCAGCGGGCAGTGGGAGCACTCAGTGTAGAAGCAGAGCAGCAGGTCCAGCAGCGCCTCCACACTCAGGCAGCCCGCCGCCTTCTGCTCCAGCAGCAGCTCCTCCAGCCGCTTCAGGCGGTCCTGAGCAGACATCCTGAACCGGGACAGTCAACCGCCGCTCCAGCTGACACACCGACACCAGCCCCCGTCGCACACTCCGAGTGAAACCCGCCGCACAAGCTCCGTTTCCTGCCGAGCTCTACCTGCTAGCTGCCGCTAGGTCGTTAGCTCCGGAGAAACATTCCCGACATTTTGAGCTGGCTGTGTTTCGGTGTGTCGGTGCGTCTCCGCCGGTTACCGTCAGTCCGTCGTGTTTAGAGCCGTTCAGCCTGCAGGCCCGCACCCGTCAGTCCTCCACATCGGCCTTAATCCCGGTAAATCTGGACTTTCCTCTCAGAAATCGGGATGTCGGCCAGACCGTCAGTCGCCTCTCAGGTTAAAACGCCGCTGCTCCATGTCCGGTCGGTGTTTCAGCTCGGTAACATGTCCGGGCGCTCCGGGACGGACTCGGGATGAACACCGATCCCCGGCAGCACCGTGTGAGCGCGAGCTGAAGGATTACGGATATTTTTTCGGTCGCTTGAGGTGGGCTGCCGGTGTGGCTGGTCAGGGGAATATGGCTGAACTCAGTTCGGATCATTCAGCAAGCGGACAGCACCGGGACACACTTCCTGTCATACGGAATTTCACAGTAAAAGACCCCACAACTGGACGCCATTATTTATTGATTTTCCATTCAAAATACCTTAACGATTATTTTTGATTATATTTCATTAAGCTACACAGTATTTCCTCAGTTATTGATAAATTGTGTGGTCAAAAGAAATATGTCTAATGTAGAGTCAAGATTCAAGTGTTTATTGTCTGTATGGAAACATGCTTCCTTGCACAAAGACACACTTCCTTTGCCATTCGGCACTGAACGCTGAGCAGTAATTCAAAGTGTCAAAAAATAGATAAGAAATAAAAAAATTGGCATATTTGAATCTTAGAGGCAAATTGGGCAAATTATTTTTTGTGAAGAAATACAATATATACTCAATAATAAAAATGTGGATGAGCAAAGAGGTAATGCAACATTAGTATGTACAATAGCGCTATCTTTATTTTCAGTTGAGCCACTGTGTTCACTAATTTTGTTAACTTATTTTATTCACATGTTGTTTACGTGACATAACTCTTACCTATCTTATCTTATCTTATCTTACAGTATCTTATCTGATCTTATCGAGCAGAGTTAGTCCATAACTGCAGACTTTGGTATGTTTTTAGATTTTCACATTTTATTGCCCAAAGACTGAATAATTAATCAGTAAAGATATTAAAAAGGTGGATTTTTAATTAAAGTAACCTAAAAATAATAGTCATGATACAATTCTGAAAAATAAAGAAAGTTGCTTCTTTTCTCTGTAGTTTTTTACTGCATTTATCTATGTATTTTAAATAATAATTCTCTCTGTCACAGTTGTGTTATATCTGTTAAAAATAAATTAACTAAAGAAGTAAATACAAAAATTCTTTGCACTTTTATTTTGAAGGATAATATCCGCATTCCGGAAGCCGGTACCTGCTGCCCTATGCTCACCTGACTCACCTGCCTGTCTCTCCCTTAGGAAAATGGAGGCACCGCCTTCCTGCACCGGAAACGCTCGGGGTGCATGACGTCATGTTGATTGACAGGAGCTGGGATCGACACACTGCCCCTGACGTCACCAATGTGACATCATCACTAAATATGTGTAGAAAAAACATTTGGTTTGTTCTTTATGTGCTTAATTTATTCACTCACTGATTGTTTATGTTCCACAGACAACTATGACAATAATGATGATAAAATAAATAAATAGATCATCAATAAATTAATATTAAATTAACAAATTAAGCATTTTGTATTTTCACAAGATAACTTGCCACTTTATAGATAAATAATAATAAAGACTCATGTTGTCACACTGTAAGTAATTTTCCTGTAAAATAACGGTAAAGAGCTGGCAGCAGAGACGCCAGCTCTTTACCGTTATTTTTACGGTATTCATCCGTAAATTGATTTTACAGTAGTAGACCGTAAAACAGAAATACGGTATATTTCTGCATTTCTATTATTTACGGTTAAGAGCTGGCAGCAGAGACACCAGCAATATACCGTTATTTTTACAGTATTCATCCAAATTGACTTTACAGTAGTAGTCTGTAAACCAGATATACAGTATATTTCTGTATTCACACTGTTAAATGATTTCACAGTCTAATATACCAAAACTAAATGCAACATATTTCTGTTATTTGGAAATTACAGTAATATTCTGTTTAAGTTTACTTTAGAGAGGCATAGTCGATAATACAACAATTAAGTTTAGCAGTTTTATTTTACAGACAGTTGCTTAAGCATTATTGTGAATATTGTGCAAAATAAGCAATAAAAACTTAGGGAGATTCAAAATTATTTATTTCAAAGGAAATATAATACTGAATACTGCTAGTTTCAACAAATTGAGGAAAAAAAGAAAATAAACCCTGTTGGTTGACGCTGAGAAGAGATTTCGAGTAGCAAACAGAGACAGCCTAGTAGTGTTTGTTTCACACTATGGTGATAAACTTAAATTTTTAAATTGCTTGTCAGAGCATAACCTGCTTGTCAGGACATAACCTATAGCTAACTCTTTGAGCCAGTGCCAATATTATTCAACATTGTCTTTAACACATAAGTTTGAACGCTTGTTCAATAACACACCGGGTCTAAGAAAAAGACCAACGCAACAAATACAGAGGAAATAAGTGTTTAAACATTGTTAAGACTATTTTCAAGGTAGAAACATCAAGACCTTTTTGATAACATGATAGCATGTGTTTTTCCTCTTAAAATAGTCCTGTGAGATAGATTGAAATTTCCTCCACTTAAAAGATTTACATTATGTACTGTACTCTGCAATGTATTTTATGCTGTCTGTGAAAATGCAGAACTGTATGCAAAATTGACAACATTTGGAAAATAAAGGTAAGAACATTTTGAAAAAGTGCCTCAAGGCCATTTCAAAACTTTTACAGTACAATTAGAACATTTTGACATCATGCATCATTACAGTAATGTGGATAAAGAGAACATTTAGGGAAGAAACTGTAATAGACTCCTCTGCCAGTGCAAGCTTGCAACTTGCAGTTTACTTATTAAAATAGCCCTGTGAGGTAGGTTTGGGTTTTTACGTCTTACTGTAGTTCCGGGAGTCTGGGTGGGTGTGAAGTGCCCTGATTCAAATCTTGTCGATCCAGGAGAGATGAACATCAGTTTGTTAGCCACTGTTCCTCTGCAGCATTATTCCAGTGGAGCCACTGTGAAACAATAAAAAACAAATATTATACAATCTGGAATGAACAATATAATCTGCAAGTTAATGCTTACAAAGCTGATAATACCACTCTTGGGGCTTAATGGCAATGCCAGACTGTCAAAACAACACATGGACATTAAGGAGAACTCACTGATCTACACGAAGTCCCATTCAAAGTCAAGGAGTTTCTTCAGGAGCATGGAGACGTGTGCGTTGACTGTAAGAGACTTCTTCTGGACAATCACACCTTTCTTCTTGGAGACAACCTTGCCCTTTTTGGCCTTTGTCCCTCTCTCTGGAGTTATACCAATGAAGCACCTAAAATCAAAATAGTCTAAGATCAGAGTGGAGTAAAGTGACATCAAATGCAATTATAATAAAGCCTTAGTCCAATATCCCGTGTGTGTGTGTGTGTGTGTGTGTGTGCATGCGTGATGTGGTTTCAAAATACTTTTAATGGTGACAAGGAATGAAGGGGTTTTTACCTCTGAATGAATTCCATCGTACAGGCTGCCTCCTCTTGATACTGAAGGTTCAATATGTAGTAGATTGCAAACACAGCAGCAAGCCCTGTTGCAAATGTTGGTGTGATGCTCTCAGAATTACGGACCCTCAAGAGTGATCCTCCATCCTCCAACTGTGATTTGCCCTGTTGCACCTGAAACTTCAAGTCATAGCAACATGAAATTATATCTCACTTAATGTAAGCATTTGTAAACTCAAGATGAATGACCAGCATGCTACATAATGTGTCTGTCAATGAATCTGAATGAAATGTATACCATGAAGTATCAGACGAGGACTTGCAGGAAGACTGAGAGTTGTCTCAACGTCCGCTGCAGTGAGAACACCTGTGAGGAACAATTAGATATGTACAAGATTTTTAAGACAAAAAAATATATAAAAAGGTAAATAATTAGAAAACAGAGAAAGAAAAAAGAAAACTTACATCTTCAAGAAGGATCAGCCCGGTTAGGTCCTCTCCAAAGTGTGCCATGAGCAGCTGAACAACACGAAGTGCCACCTCATTATCTTCACTCTTAGAGAGGACATCCTTGACAGTTTTGTTAGTAGGTTCAAAAATTCACCAAAAACTATACCTCTAGGTGATCCTGGCTTGGTCGAAATAAATCCTTAACCGCTGGACAACATATAATTATTCCAGTAACTTCATGTAATGTTATTTTCCTGCTTGCTCCACTGGCCGATGTGGACTTCTCGTTAAGAAGTGCTGCTCCTCGTATGCAGACGCGGCGGTAATGTGAGCTGCCGTTCAGCTATGTTTATTATCATTAACCAGGATTAAACAACAACAACTACAACAACAAGACACAGAAATATCCCATAGTGGAATATTGTTCCGGCTACCCTATTCAAATAGATAGAAAGCACTGATAGCTTACATACAGCTAGACAAACTCCTGAGCGTTATGTCAAACATTCTTGGCAGTATAAATAAGATAGCCCCCCCAGAGGCAAAGAAAAAAGATTTTGATTCACCGTTTAATTTTGTAGATGCAAGATCAGAATCGTTGTGATGAAGACAGATGATATGTAGCACGTTGTGCATTCTGCAGTCCTCTTCTGGAAAATTTCCCCAAAATACTGTAGTATACCGTTATTTAAAACCGCAGCATACCGTTTACGGCCTCTGTCCTGTTGCTCCATGTTAAGAAGCCCACAATGCATTGCGTATTACACTACTAAACTGTTAAACATGAAAACAGTATTTTACTGTTGAAAATTGGCTGTAAATTTACAGCAATTGCTTACAGTGCAGTATTAAAAACAACAGTTTAAATAAATACAAACACAAATATGAGTATCAGCATGATGTCATTTCAGAAATAACCAAAATAATGTCATCACCATGGCAACGTGGCCAACATTCATTTGCTTCCTCACTTCATCCGACAAACTCACCTTCGGAAAAGTGACGGCAGCGGTGAACGCTCTGAAACAAGTGCACATGTTTTTCAGCAAAGGAGGAAGAAGAGGTTGTCGAGGTGACTGCTGGGAGTCGAGAGGTGATTAGAAATCAGCTGACCAGAGACGAAGAGGAAGAATAAAATGATCAATGAGTCTTAAAAGATTTTTTATCCATCCATCCGTCCATCTTCTCCCTCTTATCCTCTCATAGGGTCAGGGGGGCTGGAGCCTATCCCAGCTGTCTTAGGGTGAAAGACAGGGTACACCCTGGACAAGTGTCCAGTTCATCACAGGACACATAGAGACAGACAACCACTCACACTCACATTCACACCTACGGTCAATTTAAATTAACCAGTTAACCTAATCCCCATGCATGTTTTTGGATGGTGGGAGGAAGCCGGAGTACCAGAGAGAACCCACACAGACATGAGGAGAACATGCAAACTCCACACAGAAAGGCCCCGGGCCGGGAATCAAACCCAGTACCTTCTTGCTGTGAGGTGACAGTGCTAACCACTACACCACCGTGCCGCCCAAGATGTTTTATTAATGTATTATTTATTAACTAATTCACATATCGATCTTTAAATTTCTATTGATCCTCTTGAACAGGAGGAACACAGATAAAGCTGTGCTGCTAATGTTTATTGATGATATACACTATATTGCCAAAAGTATTCACTCACCCATCCAAATAATCAGAATCAGGTGTTCCAATCACTTCCATGGCCACAGGTGTATAAAATCAAGCAGCTAGGCATGCAGACTGCTTTTACAAACATTTGTGAAAGAATGGGTCGCTCTCAGGAGCTCAGTGAATTCCAGCGTGGAACTGTGATAGGATGCCACCTGTGCAACTAATCCAGTCGTGAAATTTCCTCACTCCTAAATATTCCACAGTCAACTGTCAGCTGGATTATAAGAACGTGGAAGTGTTTGGGAACGACAGCAGCTCAGCCATGAAGTGATAGACCACGTAAACTGATGGAGCGGGGTCAGTGGATGCTGAGGAGCATAGTGTGAAGAGGTCACCAACTTTCTGCAGAGTCAATCACTACAGACCTCCAAACTTCATGTGGCCTTCAGATTAGCTCAAGAACAGTGCACAGAGAGCTTCATGGAATGGGTTTCCATGGCCGAGCAGCTGCATCCAAGAACCATACATCACCAAGTGCAATGCAAAGGATGCAGTGGTGTAAAGCACGCCACCACTGGACTCTAGAGCAGTGGAGATGAGTTCTCTGGAGTGATGAATGACACTTCTCCATCTGGTCAATCTGATGGATGAGTCTGGGTTTGGCGGTTGCCAGGAGAACGATACTTGTCGGACTGCATTGTGTCAAGTGTAAAGTTTGGTGAAGGGGGGATTATGGTGTGGGGTTGTTTTCAGGAGCTGGGCTTGGCCCCTTAGTTCCAGTGAAAGGAACTCTGAATGCTTCAGCATACCAAGACATTTTGGACAATTCCATGCTCCCAACTTTGTGGGAACAGTTTGGAGCTGGCCCCTTCCTCTTCCAACATGACTGTGCACCAGTGCACAAAGCAAGGTCCATAAAGACATGGATGACAGAGTCTGGTGTGGATGAACTTGACTGGCCTGCACAGAGTCCTGACCTCAACCTGATAGAACACCTTTGGGATGAATTAGAGCAGAGACTGAGAGCCAGGCCTTCTGTCCAACATCAGTGTGTGACCTCACAAATACATCAAAAATTCCCATAAACACACTCCTAAACCTTGTGGACATCCTTCCCAGAAGAGTTGAAGCTGTTATAGCTGCAAAGGGTGGAGCGACGTCATATTGAACCCTATGGATTAGGAATGGGATGTCACTGAAGTTCATATGAGAGTCAAGGCAGGTGAGCAAATACTTTTGACAATATAGTGTATTAACTGATAGTTTATCATTGATGATCTATTAATGATGATAATGTGTTGATATATTACAACATATTAATGATATTGGTGGTGAAATGAAAGGTGACTCCTCCAGCATCTCTCAGTTATTTCAGGAATCAATTAAAGCCAAAGTCAAATTAAACCTTTGATGACATCATAAATCAGCTGTCAATCAAAGTCTAATCATCTTCAAACAGAACAATGAGGCATGACTACAAATATATAAATAAAATAACAAACATCACACATTCACTTTTAATCAGCATTTTTATTGTCATTACGAATTCATATATTATTATTACATTTTTTTCAATTCTGTTTCAAGCAGCTCAAACTTTATTGATCGTCAGGACTGAACAAGAAAACGTTTTGAAACATTTCAGTGAACTTTAGTTGAACATCACTAAACCTTATGTAACATTACAAAATTATGACACATTTTACTCAGATTGAGTCCATAATCAATAGATTTCTCACATATCGTCACCCTATTAAAATAATGGCCTAAGTCATTTTTTCAAGTTTTTGGGAAAACACAAAAAACTGGGGCAAGCATCATCAAGAGATGATTTCAGCCAAAAACTCATTTTCGTCAAAAAATGACTTATGTCATTAATTTAATAGGGTGACGATATGTGATCACTTCGGGTCCAGCAGGAAACAGCTGAGACGTCTCTGCTGCTGTTTCCATGACAATGGCCTGTTTACTCTTCATCCTGGTGAGGAGGACAGTGTTAACGTCACCTGTTCACAAATATTTACCGGTCCACACCTGTCCATCTGTTTCATAAAAAAAATATAAAATGATATAAAAGATTAAGAAACATTTCAAACTAGTTTCTGAGAGGAAGAATTGTTGAAAAATATTATTAGATATAATGTTACATTTTTTTTCTCCATTAATGTTTTACCTTCAACGTTCCTGCAGGTTCATCTGATCAGCTGGTTCTTCAGGAGGAACCTTTGAGCGCTCTGCACCGTGTTCTGACAAACAAACAAACAAACAATCAAGTCATGCAAACTAGGTTGACCTAAAAGGTGAGAATGAGGCGACTCACCTCCATGAGCATGGCCACTGTCATTGGCCCCACCCCACCTGGAACAGGTGTGATGAATCCTGCTCTCTGATAGGCTGAGGCATAGTGGACATCTCCGACAACCCGTTTCCCACTTGTCTTTGTCTCATCTGTCAGAATGGACGACACAGAGGTCAGAGGTCACAGTATTTCGACAACGAGCAAAAAACACACACATTTGCAGCTCCTGTCAGTGTGAGCCAGGTCGGATGACAGCTTCAGTGAGTAGCTTCAGTAATGCGCAGTAACGGCGTGTTGGTAACAGTAACAGCGTTGTAATGATAGGAAAAAAAAACGCCGTTAGTAACGACGGTATGCTCTAACGCCGTTATTAGCAACAGTGGCTACTACTGATCACTGTTCACAGCTGCATCCACAGAAACAGATGCAGCATCAGTACTATCAAACGGTTCTGGTTAGTATCAGTGTGTACCTGGTATGTGGTTGATCCCACAGTCGATGACCACCGCTCCTTCCTTCACCCACTCCCCTTTCACCATCTCTGCTCGGCCTGCCCCCACCACCAGGATATCAGCCCGGCCCACCTGACAGACAGGAAATGTGTCATCAGACAGACAGGAAATGCAAATATCCTTGTTGTTAGTATCCAGGTGAGTCACCTGTTCAGATAGGTTGGGGGTCTTTGAGTGACAGGTGGTCACGGTGGCGTGGTTCCACAGCAGCAGGTCATGCATTGGGGCTCCAACAATCTTACTGCGACCAATCACAACTGCATGTTTCCCTGCCACAGACACACCTACACAGGAACAGGAAGTAAAGTGAGGTACAGGTGTGATATCACAGAGTGTATGACAGGGGAACCAAATAACATGCGAACCAGGTAACAGGAGAAAACGAAACAAAGGAACAAAGGATATAAACAGCGACGGACAGACCAGGTGAGGCATGTGCAGGACTGATGAGGGACAGGGGACACTGATCAGGACAGCCAATCAAAAAAAAGGACAAAAAAGGACAAAAGCAGGAAGTAAAACCAGACAAGATACAAGAAGAGAGACTTGTCTGGTCCTGGCCCTGTGCTGTCTAGTCCTGGTCTGGTCCTGGTCAAACAGACCCACCTGTCTGTCTGATGAGCTCCATGCAGCCGTTGGGGGTGCAGGGGATGAAGCAGTGGTTCAGGTCTCCTCTGGATAACTTCCCCGCGTTGATGCAGCTCAGACTGACATGAAGACAGAGAGAGTCAGAGGGACAGCTGCACTGAGGACAGGAAAGACTGACTTCCTGTACAGGACTTCCTGTGGACACTCACCCGTCCACATCCTTCTCCGGGGAGACAGCATTGGTGATGAGTTCAGTGTCCATGGAGTTCAGCGAGTCCAAAGGAAGCTGGACGATCAGACCGTGAACAGACGGGTTCTGGTTGATGGACAGGATGCAATGCAGGACCTGCAGGACCACCGTGGACAGGAAGCTGTCAGGTGGAGGCTAACAGGTGGAGGCTAACAGGCGGAGGCTAACAGGTAGAGGTAACAGGTGGAGGTGTATCACTGACCTCCTCCTGGGTTGTTGTGTTTGGCAGTCTCATGTGTTTTGCATCAATTCCAATCTGCAGACGAGATGATGTTACGATCAAGCTGTAATAACAATAATAATAATAATGATAATAACAATGACAGTAATAATAAGTAGTAAATGACGGTGACCTCGGCTGCAGCTCTCAGCTTGGTGCTGATGTACAGGTTGGAGTCGTCTCGGTCTCCCACCTGGAACACAGCAGGACTTCAGTACAGACGTAGGCTACTTGTATTTTACTGAAGTATTACTGCAGTAAAAATACTTACCTGAAGGACCACCAGACCAGGTCTGAACCCAGACCACAGGGTCCTCATTTTCTCTACCTCTTTCTGTAGACGCTCCCTCACCAACCTGCATACAGACCCAGGATCAGTTCGAACTTACAGTCTATGGTTCTAACAGACCAGGATCAGTTCTCTAACAGACCAGGATCAGTTCTCTAACAGATCAGGATCAGTTCTCTAACAGACCAGGATCAGTTCTCTAACAGATCAGGATCAGTTCTCTAACAGACCAGGATCAGTTCTCTAACAGACCAGGATCAGTTCTCTAACAGATCAGGATCAGTTCTCTAACAGACCAGGATCAGTTCTCTAACAGACCAGGATCAGTTCTCTAACAGATCAGGATCAGTTCTCTAACAGACCAGGATCAGTTCTCTAACAGACCAGGATCAGGTCTTACCTGGAAGTTTTGTTGCCAGAGACAACGGTTGCTATGGAGCAGCTGCTTCCCTGGTAACCAGCCGCCTGGGGACGGAGTAAACGGGTGGCTAAGGACAACATAACTGAGCGAGAGAGAGAGATTCACATATTCAAGATCGATATATATGTGTGTGTGTGTGTGTGTGTGTGTGTACAGTTGCCAAAAGTCTGAAAAAACATTAATGCATATTGTCATTATTACTATTATTTATTCTGGCACAGAGAGCATGTGCTGAAGCATGACGTGTAAAGATTAAGTCTGTGTTTCTATACAGACATAAATATATTAATCTATGTTATTTTATAGTTTTCAATGTCCACGTCAGCACTGTTTCTGCTCACTGTTTAAATAAAGTTCCTGCAGAGTGCACATGGTCAGAAATACCTCTGGCCAGATGTTAATCATTAAAAACAGTTCAGGGAAACTTTGTGCTGCACAGAAACTGGTCATCACAGAGCCAAACACGGGCAGAAAATTTCCCATGATGCCGCAGTGCAGCTGCAGACAGATGTTCAATAATGTCAGGCCTTAAAATGAGAGCAGGGTCTTACCTGAGAGACAAGCAGAGAAGAAGTGAAGCGTCCGTTTGGATGTTTGTTCATGTGTCTCAGGCTGGCCTCCCTACAGAGGCCCTAGAGGGACAAATCTACTGGACTTCAGTTATTCATTCACAGCTCAGTGCAGCAAAATGCAGAGCCAAATGCAAAAAATGCCATCATAATAATAATAATAATAATAATAAATACATTTGATTGATAAAATACTGAACAACACTTTCCTGAATTCATAGCTTTAAATAGGCAGGTATAAAAATGTAAAAACATGTAAAAATCCTCTATCATCTTGCTAAAAGCAATTTTAAAAAGGTGAGTTTTTGTTGTTTTGAATGTTGGGAGGTCAGTGCAGATCTGAATGATGATGGCAGAGAGCTCCAGAGGGTGGGGGTAGCAACAGACAAGATTCTGGTCTGGTGTTTGTCGTGGAAAATATTGAACAGTGAGTGATCGGAGAATGGATGCACCCAGGAGCCTTCTGCAGTTGATTAATGAAGTAACATTTACTGAAGATTCTGATATGTCAGGAGGAATATGAACTTTGTCGTGGACAACCGTACAGCTGCCAGAGTCCGCTGATATTCCTGCCTTCCCCTTTGGTGCTCAGCCTTATAAACTAACACCCAGTTAAGTACAAGTATATTACCTTACATTACAGTCAGGGCATGCTCATTCTAAGCTCTGAACTAACAGTGGCGCCTGTTGTCTTGCTGACGCTCAGCCATCGGCCTTATCAAAGGACCAACGCTGGCAGACTCCTCTGACCTTGGTTACCTCGTCAACTTAGAGATAACTAGCCATCTGTTTTCCTTGAGACACTGTGCTTCAACCCTGCATTCTGGAGGGACAGTTTAAGGATTTACTGCTGTAAAAAAAGGGACACTAGCCAACCCTAGGAACTCCTAAATTAACAGTGTTTGGTTCTGGGTTGAGAGGCAGAGGATGACAAAGTGGTGATGCAGTGGGTCAGTGAGGTAGGAGGGGGTCTGGTGGTGGAGGCTTTGTGGGTGAAGTTGGTGAGGGTTAGGGGTGCAGGGGTCTTGACCACGATCATCATCTGACGATCCTTGATAACCGTGATGTCTTGAGAAATATAGGTGGCAGAGCTGTGTAACTGGGGCTACTTCTGTTTTGGGGGGCAGGCTTTCGATTGGTATGAACTTCCGTTCCAGAGATATGTTTTCTGTTGGTCATATCTCAGGAACGGATAAAGGGAAAGTAAGTACAGACTGTGCATGAACAATAACAATTGTGGATGACATCCAAAAGGAGGAGATAAAAAGGAAGATCATAAATATGGCATGTCCAAAAAACAGTATAAATACTGTACATACTAAATATACAAATAGATAAATAAGGTCACAAGTGAAGTTGAAATGATGGGACTACTAGGTGACTTTACCCTACAGGAACATGACTGTCATTTAACGAGATTTTTAAAAAATAATAATAATTGTGTTACACATCCAAAAACAGTTTTCTTTACATTTAAGTTTAAATTAACCCTTAACCCTGAACCTGAAGCAAAACCAGTCTGTAATGCGCTGAAACAAATTTATACTCAACAATTAAAACCACTTTATAATCCATTAAAACAAACTACACTGAATTAAACCAGTTTAAACTGTATTAAAACCAATTTTACTGAACTAAAACCAGTTGATAATGCATAAAAAAGAGAGTTATGAATGTAATTACAGCTCTATGAATCCAGAATGACTGCCAGAAGGTGGTGTTGAAAGCACTGAATGACTTATACCGACGTAGTCACAAGGAATCCCAGGTCCTTATACATTGTTAACACTACACCATTTTAGCCCAGTTGGCCGGTTGATGACTGTTTTTTTCCTCCCCTGGTAAGGCAGTCGTCTGCTCAGCGACCCTGGGTTGTTAAGCGTGATCACCTCGAAGACGCCAGTCAAGCACTCGCCTACAGCCTGACTAGAGTCGCTGACGAAAACTGAACATATCCAGTCGAGTTGCACTGATGTAAAAGGAGCTGCAGCCAATGAGAGCAGACATGGGTGTCACTGCAAAATGCATAGGTGAAGAGCAGTGGCTACAACAGCAACTTTCCTCTTTTTGTTCTTTCTCTACATAGGTAGAACATAAATGTCCTGGGGGGCTGTGTTCTACCTATGAAAAGCTCGCACACTGCGTTCACACACTTGTTCACATATTTCCGCGAGTGGTATCCACAATCCAGTGAGATAAGTGCTGCTCGGAGAGAGCACAGCCCTTGTTGGGCCTCCATAAGAAACCTAACGCTGTGCAGATACCTGCAGTAGCTTCAGTATAAACTCTGAGAATTCTTTGTGGTCGCAAGAGCTGTGGCCTGTTTCCCCATCTCCTGACGAAGGTTCACACTGTGCAAGCCTTATAGGCTGATTAAAAAGCCAAGTCAACAGCACTTTTGGGATAAAAGTGGCATTTCGCCATACCGTAGCATCTGGGTGCCTCTTCAGGCGTGACAGGCTGACTGACTATGAGTATAAGTCACTGCTACGTTTTGCCGAGGTAATGGCCAGTAAGAGTGCAGCCTTATGCAACACCCTCTATTGATCTGCTTTTGTCAGAGGCTCAAAGGGAGGCTGACACAAGCCATAAGAGATAAGATAATCCTTTTTTAGTCCCACAAACTTGAAAATTTGCATTTTACAGCAGCATAGTGGGCAGAGCAATTACAAGAGGGGCCAACATAAAATAAGAATAAGAACTACTTTCTATCTAAGACCAAGACCAAGTGGTCGTGGGTGATGAGTGCTAGCGTTAGTAAGTTAGTATTAGGTGCTCATGCTAGTGAGAAGAAAGTGCACATTTAGTAAGCTGTCAATCACTCGGTGGAGGGCATTTTTTCCATTGTTCTGGAACTGGAACTGGAACTGATGTTCAGGAATGTAAGGTGTTGTAAGTTGGAGGCTACTTGCATAATTAGTATGATAATTGGAGTTTACAATTGTCATCTATACACAATTGTGTGACCAGGTAAATGTGTGAATAGGTTACTTCAGTGCAATGTGTAAACACTTCATAATGAAATCAATCTCACCACCATCCCCTCTTTTACTGCAACTTATGTAGAATCTAATAAGCACGTGTGCTGTTTTTGCACACATTTTTTTCAGTTGTATTTTTTCCATTTCAGAATGCCACCATCGAGAACAGATCCCGGATACAGCGTGCAAGGTGTGATTGGGATTGTCCAAAATGGAGAGAGTGATGTTGACATAGAGTTTGACCACAGTGTTGTGTGTGTGACGAGGAGTCAGATAACGATGCCTGTGTGGACAAAGGAAACCAAGAACCTACAGATTGTCCAGCCAATGTGGACATTGAGCCCCAATCAAATGAACACATCAAAGCCCGTGACAGATATCACTGGCAAAAAAAGGATTTTATCAGTCCCAATACTGATTTTTCTGGTCCAGCTGTCACAGATGATGCACCTTTCCTCCACACACTGCTGCAATACTTGTAAAGTTTGTCTCGGAAGACATGATTCAAGCCCTGGGTTTGGTTAGGGGACTGAGTCCCATCTCCTGGGGGACAACATACAACATCCAACAGACAACATCCAGCATCCAACAGACAACATCCAGCATCCAACAGACAACATCCAGCATCCAACAGACAACAGACAACACACAACATCCAACATCCAGCATCCAACAGACAACATCCAGCATCCAACAGACAACATACAACACCCAGCATCCAACAGACAACATCCAGCATCCAACAGACAACATCCAGCATCCAACAGCCAGCATCCAACAGACAACATCCAGCATCCAACAGACAACATCCAGCATCCAACAGACAACATACAACACCCAGCATCCAACAGACAACATCCAGCATCCAACAGACAACAGACAACATACAACACCCAGCATCCAACAGACAACACACAACATCCAACATCCAGCATCCAACATCCAACATCCAGCATCCAACATCCAACATCCAGCATCCAACATCCAACATCCAGCATCCAACAGACAACATACAACACCCAGCATCCAACAGACAACACACAACATCCAACATCCAGCATCCAACATCCAACATCCAGCATCCAACAGACAACATCCAGCATCCAACAGACAACATACAACACCCAGCATCCAACAGACAACATCCAGCATCCAACAGACAACATCCAACATCCAGCATCCAACAGACAACATCCAGCATCCAACAGCCAGCATCCAACAGACAACATCCAGCATCCAACAGACAACATCCAGCATCCAACAGACAACATCCAACAGACAACATACAACACCCAGCATCCAACAGACAACATACAACATTCAACAGACAACATCCAGCATCCAACAGACAACATCCAGCATCCAACAGACAACATACAACACCCAGCATCCAACAGACAACATCCAGCATCCAACAGACAACATCCAGCATCCAACAGACAACATACAACACCAAGCATCCAACAGACAACATACAACATACAACATCCAGCATCCAACATCCAACATCCAGCATCCAACAGACAACATCCAGCATCCAACAGACAACATCCAGCATCCAACAGACAACATACAACACCCAGCATCCAACAGACAACATCCAGCATCCAACATCCAGCATCCAACAGACAACATCCAGCATCCAACAGACAACATCCAGCATCCAACAGACAGCATCCAGCATCCAACAGACAGCATCCAACAGACAACATCCAACAGACAACATCCAGCATCCAACAGACAACATCCAGCATCCAACAGATAGCATCCAGCTTCCAACAGACAACATCCAACAGACAACATCCAGCATCCAACAGACAACATCCAGCATCCAACAGACAGCTTCCAACAGACAACATCCAGCTTCCAACAGACAACATCCAACAGACAACATCCAGCATCCAACAGGCATCATCCAACAGACAACATCCAGCATCCAACAGACAACATCCAACAGACAGCATCCAACAGACAACATCCAGCATCCAACAGACAACATCCAGCATCCAACAGGCATCATCCAACAGACAACATCCAGCATCCAACAGACAGCATCCAACATCCAGCATCCAACAGACAGCTTCCAACAGACAACATCCAGCATCCAACAGACAACATCCAGCATCCAACAGACATCATACAACATCCAACAGACAACATCCAGCATCCAACAGACAACATCCAGCATCCAACAGACAGCTTCCAACAGACAACATCCAGCTTCCAACAGACAACATCCAGCATCCAACAGGCATCATCCAACAGACAACATCCAGCATCCAACAGACAGCATCCAACAGACAACATCCAACAGACAACATCCAACAGACAACATCCAGCATCCAACAGACAACATCCAGCATCCAACAGGCATCATCCAACAGACAACATCCAGCATCCAACAGACAGCATCCAACATCCAGCATCCAACAGACAACATCCAGCATCCAACAGACAACATCCAGCATCCAACAGACAGCTTCCAACAGACAACATCCAACAGACAACATCCAGCATCCAACAGACAACATCCAGCATCCAACAGACAACATCCAGCATCCAACAGATAGCATCCAACAGACAACATCCAGCATCCAACAGACAACATCCGGCATCCAACAGATAGCATCCAACAGACAACATCCAGCATCCATCAGACAGCTTCCAACAGACAACATCCAGCTTCCAACAGACAACATCCAACATCCAACAGACAACATCCAGCATCCAACAGACAACATCCAACAGACAATATCCAGCATCTAACAGACAGCATCCAACATCCAACAGACAGCATCCAACAGACAGCATCCAGCATCCAACAGACAACATCCAACAGACAACAGACAACATCCGACATACAACAGACAGCATCCAACAGACAACAGACAACATCCGACATACAACATCCGACATACAACATCCAGCTTCTAACATCGGCTTGTGGGAAAACTGGCTGATATGGGCATCAGTGCAGTGGGCTGTTGGACTTCCTCATGGCTGTCATCAGTCAAAACGCTGAGACGAACTACAGGAAGGAGGTGAACCAGCTGGCCATGTGGTGCAGGAACAACTATCTCCACCTCAATGAGTAGAAAACAAAGAAGATCTTCAGGACAACCTGCGTCCTCAAACCCCTGCAGTGGAGCAGGTGAGCAGCACCAAACAATTACTGATGTCCTTTGTGTGATTTTTTTAAAAAATTTTTTTAAAATGGAATGAAGGTCTGCAGGATGGAGCGTCCATCATGGAGGCTGGACAGTCTCAGGTGAGGACGGACAAACGGGAGCTCACTGCAGGTGAGTCCACCTTAGTTCTGTGGACTTTAAATGGAGAAAAGCAGTGTGTCCTGTCTCAGATCAGGTAAGGAGCTTTTGATTCTTCTCTTACTTACGTGGTTCATCTGATCACGATACCTCCTGTTAGAGGTTTTCCAGGCTTGTCCAGCTTGTCGGCGTAGACCCAGTCTTCCTGTTAGATGCCTTCTCTCAGGCATTACAGGTGGTCTTCTCATAGCTGTGGACTGGTTTGCCTTCGGCTTCCTCCTGTGACTTTTGTTTCCACCTTTAAATGTCTGATAAATGTCTCAGAGTTCTCAGAACTTGGCTCACCCTTGGATACTCTTTTTCTAGTGCCTTCCACAGTCTGATGTCCTGTGGCATGAGGCTGAACTTGACTCAGGTGGTTCATCATCAGTCTGCCAGACAGTAGCAGACAGGACATTTTGTTTCTGAGTGATGAGGGTCTTTAATAATCCTGGACCGCTGGGTGGAGAGCTCCTCTATGGATGGCAGCTTTCTCCACCCTCTGTAGAGCCTTAGGGTTGAGGGTGGTGCAGCTACCATACCAGGCAGGATGCTCTAGATGGTGTTCCTGTTTACAGGACAGAGTATCCTGGAGTCCACGTTGAGCCTCCTCAGCCTGCACAGCTGCTGTCTCACTGTTTTGTGATGGTGAGGTGAGTCCAGATCAGGTTCTCTCTGGTTTGGATCCTGAAGAACTGAAGTTTATTTATGGTCATCTCAGATCCTGTCTTCCTCTTCCTGTCTCAGCTGAAGTATCACGAAGCACTGAAAAACAGTAGAGAACAGAAAGTAGAATAAGATGGCATAAACTACGAGAACGATAAAATAAAAAATGGAATGTGACCCTGTTGTGTTCTAGCGCTCAGAGTAGACGTACCGCCGCTGAGCGCTAAAAATACTGTGTTCTAACGCTCAGAGTAGACGGACCGCCGCTGACCGCTAAAAATACTGCGTTCTAACGCTCAGAGTAGACGTACCGCCGCTGAGCGCTAAAAATACCGCGTTCTAACGCTCAGAGTAGACGTACCGCCGCTGAGCGCTAAAAATACCGCGTTCTAACGCTCAGAGTAGACGTACCGCCGCTGAGCGCTAAAAATACTGTGTTCTAACGCTCAGAGTAGACGGACCGCCGCTGAGCGCTAAAAATACCGCGTTCTAACGCTCAGAGTAGACGTACCGCCGCTGAGCGCTAAAAATACCGCGTTCTAACGCTCAGAGTAGACGTACCGCCGCTGAGCGCTAAAAATACTGCGTTCTAGCGCTCAGAGTAGACGTACCGCCGCTGAGCGCTAAAAATACCGCGTTCTAACGCTCAGAGTAGACGTACCGCCGCTGAGCGCTAAAAATACCGCGTTCTAACGCTCAGAGTAGACGTACCGCCGCTGAGCGCTAAAAATACCGCGTTCTAACGCTCAGAGTAGACGTACCGCCGCTGAGCGCTAAAAATACTGTGTTCTAACGCTCAGAGTAGACGTACCGCCGCTGAGCGCTAAAAATACCGCGTTCTAGCGCTCAGAGTAGACGTACCGCCGCTGAGCGCTAAAAATACCGCGTTCTAACGCTCAGAGTAGACGTACCGCCGCTGAGCGCTAAAAATACCGCGTTCTAACGCTCAGAGTAGACGTACCGCCGCTGAGCGCTAAAAATACTGCGTTCTAACGCTCAGAGTAGACGTACCGCCGCTGAGCGCTAAAAATACTGCGTTCTAACGCTCAGAGTAGACGTACCGCCGCTGAGCGCTAAAAATACTGCGTTCTAGCGCTCAGAGTAGACGGACCGCCGCTGAGCGCTAAAAATACTGCGTTCTAACGCTCAGAGTAGACGTACCGCCGCTGAGCGCTAAAAATACCGCGTTCTAACGCTCAGAGTAGACGGACCGCCGCTGAGTACTAACCCACAGTTCAGGGTCTCAGCTCAGCCTACGCTGTTCGTTCACGCTCCAGTGACATCATACATCATCACGCACACACACACACACACACAGACACTCTGCATTGATATTTCATCTCTGGAATTGAAGCTGCTTCTTAGACAAAGAGAAGTCACTGAAGACGGAGATTAGAGAGATTATTATAGAGATTATTTCAGTTTATTATCTTTTTTTACAGTTTATTGGAGAGATTATTTCAGTTTATTGCAGATTATGTCAGTTTATTAGTATAGATTATTTCAGTTTATTGCAGATTATGTCAGTTTATTAGCAGAGATTATTTCAGTTTATTGCAGATTATGTCAGTTTATTAGCAGAGATTATTTCAGTTTATTAGCAGAGATTATTTCAGTTTATTGCAGATTATGTCAGTTTATTAGCAGAGATTATTTCAGTTTATTAGTAGAGATTATTTCAGTTTATTGCAGATTATGTCAGTTTATTAGCAGAGATTATGTCAGTTTATTAGCAGAGATTATTTCAGTTTATTGCAGATTATGTCAGTTTATTAGCAGAGATTATTTCAGTTTATTGCAGATTATGTCAGTTTATTAGCAGAGATTATTTCAGTTTATTGCAGATTATTTCAGTTTATGAGCAGAAATGTCCTCTCAGTTCTGGGACTCCACTCGGCCTCTCAGGCTGGACTACAGGAGGTTCACAGTGAGTATCACACTGTTTATTTTAATAGATTTATTTTAAATCACACTGTTACTTATTCTAATATTTATTTTATTATTTTATGTTTACTATGTTTATTTTAAATTACACTGTTTATTATTTTAATAGATTTATTTTAAATCACACTGTTACTTATTCTATTATTTATTTTATTATTTTATGTTTATTATCTTTATTTTAAATTACACTGTTTATTATTTTAATAGATTTATTTTAAATCACACTGTTACTTATTCTAATATTTATTTTATTATTTTATGTTTATTATGTTTATTTTAAATTACACTGTTTATTATTTTAATAGATTTATTTTAAATCACACTGTTACTTATTCTAATATTTATTTTATTATTTTATGTTTATTATGTTTATTTTAAATTACACTGTTTATTATTTTAATAGATTTATTTTAAATCACACTGTTACTTATTCTAATATTTATTTTATTATTTTATGTTTATTATGTTTATTTTAAATTACACTGTTTATTATTTTAATAGATTTATTTTAAATCACACTGTTACTTATTCTAATCTTTATTTTATTATTTTATGTTTATTATGTTTATTTTAAATTACACTGTTTATTATTTTAATAGATTTATTTTAAATCACACTGTTACTTATTCTGATATTTATTTTATTATTTTATGTTTATTATGTTTATTTTAAATTACACTGTTTATTATTTTAATAGATTTATTTTAAATCACACTGTTACTTATTCTAATCTTTATTTTATTGTTTTAATTATGTTTATGCAAAACCTGCATGTTCTTGCTTTTATTTTGAAGGTAGATTTTTGTGATCTCA
>CM056570.1:305000-402500 GCA_029721515.1 Synanceia verrucosa
CTACACCAACGGTAACCAAACTACACCAACGGTAACCAAACTACACCAACGTTAGCCAAACTACACCAACGTTAACCAAACTACACCAACGGTAACCAAACTACACCAACGTTAGCCAAACTACACCAATGTTAGCCAAACTACACCAACGGTAACCAAACTACACCAACGTTAGCCAAACTACACCAACAGTAACCAAACTACACTAACGGTAACCAAACTACACCAACGTTAGCCAAACTACACCAACGGTAACCAAACTACACTAACGGTAACCAAACTACACCAACGTTAACCAAACTACACCAACGGTAACCAAACTACACCAACATTAGCCAAACTACACCAACGTTAACCAAACTACACCAATGTTAACCAAACTACACCAACAGTGATTAAACTTCACCAATTTTAACCAAATTACACCAACGGTAACCAAACTACACCAACGTTAGCCAAACTTCACCAATTTTAACCAAACTACACCAACGGTAACCAAACTACACCAACGTTAGCCAAACTTCACCAATTTTAACCAAACTACACCAACGGTAACCAAACTACACCAATGTTAGCCAAACTACACCAACGGTAACCAAACTACACCAACGTTAGCCAAACTACACCAACGGTAACCAAACTACACCAACGTTAGCCAAACTACACCAACGGTAGCCAAACTACACCAACGTTAGCCAAACTACACCAATGTTAGCCAAACTACACCAACGGTAACCAAACTACACCAACGTTAGCCAAACTACACCAACGGTAACCAAACTACACCAACGTTAACCAAACTACACCAACGTTAGCCAAACTACACCAACGTTAGCCAAACTACACCAACGGTAACCAAACTACACCAACGTTAGCCAAACTACACCAACGTTAGCCAAACTACACCAACGTTAACCAAACTACACCAACATTAGCCAAACTACACCAACGTTAACCAAACTACACCAATGTTAACCAAACTACACCAACGGTGATTAAACTTCACCAATTTTAACCAAATTACACCAACGGTAACCAAACTACACCAACGTTAGCCAAACTTCACCAATTTTAACCAAACTACACCAACGGTAACCAAACTACACCAATGTTAGCCAAACTACACCAACGGTAACCAAACTACACCAACGTAAGCCAAAGTACACCAATGTTAACCAAACTACACCAACGGTAACCAAACTACACCAACGTTAGCCAAACTACACCAACGGTAACCAAACTACACCAACGTTAGCCAAACTACACCAACGTTAACCAAACTACACCAACGGTAACCAAACTACACCAACGTTAGCCAAACTACACCAACGGTAACCAAACTACACCAACGGTAACCAAACTACACCAACGTTAGCCAAACTACACCAACGGTAACCAAACTACACCAATGTTAACCAAACTACACCAACGGTAACCAAACTACACCAACGTTAGCCAAACTACACCAACGGTAACCAAACTACACCAACGTTAGCCAAACTACACCAACGTTAACCAAACTACACCAACGGTAACCAAACTACACCAACGTTAGCCAAACTACACCAATGTTAACCAAACTACACCAACGGTAACCAAACTACACCAACGTTAACCAAACTACACCAACGGTAACCAAACTACACCAACGTTAGCCAAAGTACACCAATGTTAACCAAACTACACCAACGGTAACCAAACTACACCAACGGTAACCAAACTACACCAACGTTAGCCAAACTACACCAACGGTAACCAAACTACACCAACGGTAACCAAACTACACCAACATTAGCAAAACTACTTCAACATTAGCAAAACTACACCAATGTTAACCAAACTACACCAATGTTAACCAAACTACACCAACATTAGCAAAACTACACCAATGTTAGCCAAACTACACCAATGTTAGCCAAACTACACCAATGTTAACCAAACTACACCAACACACTACGATTCCCAGGCCTTTCACTAACAGCCAATCACAGAGCTTCATATTAAAAAGAAAAAAAATTCAGTCTGCATCTTCTGGCCTGTTTTTATTTTATTTTGAAATGGACAACTCATATCTTATTGTGTATTTTTTAAGTTTATTATCACATCATCACATTGATTGACAGTTTGTGTCTCTTCTGTCAGGGTTCGACTTCAGATGGAAGTCATGTGACCCTGAAGCCAGCAGCTCACAGCGTCGCCACCCAAACCAGCCAACCAGCATCTGCTGCCGTTGCCTTTTTCATCAGGTCAGTGAATGCACCATGCATTAATAACCTGCCTCATTCCAGCTGATATGATGATGATAATAATAACTATACAAATTTTGTGTTTTACTTAAAGTTTCTAAAGATCTCAAACCAACATTTTGAGAGAAATATGTGTGAAATGAAGAATATTTCCCTCTGAATAACAAACAAATCGTAACAACCTGCCTCCTTCCTGCTCCTGTAGTGAATGGAGTCTGGTGAGAGGAGAGCTTAAATTACAGCTTTAGTGAATGGAGTCTGGTGAGAGGAGAACTTAAATTACAGCTTTAGTGAATGGAGTCTGGTGAGAGGAGAGCTTAAATTACAGCTTTAGTGAATGGAGTCTGGTGAGAGGAGAGCTTAAATTACAGCTTTAGTGAGTGGAGTCTGGTGAGAGGAGAGCTTAAATTACAGTTTTAGTGAATGGAGTCTGGTGAGAGGAGAACTTAAATTACAGCTTTAGTGAATGGAGTCTGGTGAGAGGAGAGCTTAAATTACAGCTTTAGTGAATGGAGTCTGGTGAGAGCAGAGCTTAAATTACAGCTTTAGTGAGTGGAGTCTGGTGAGAGGAGAGCTTAAATTACAGCTTTAGTGAATGGAGTCTGGTGAGAGGAGAGCTTAAATTACAGCTTTAGTGAGTGGAGTCTGGTGAGAGGAGAGCTTAAATTACAGCTTTAGTGAATGGAGTCTGGTGAGAGGAGAGCTTAAATTACAGCTTTAGTGAATGGAGTCTGGTGAGAGGAGAGCTTAAATTACAGCTTTAGTGAATGGAGTCTGGTGAGAGGAGAGCTTAAATTACAGCTTTAGTGAGTGGAGTCTGGTGAGAGGAGAACTTAAATTACAGCTTTAGTGAATGGAGTCTGGTGAGAGGAGAGCTTAAATTACAGCTTTAGTGAATGGAGTCTGGTGAGAGGAGAGCTTAAATTACAGCTTTAGTGAATGGAGTCTGGTGAGAGGAGAACTTACATTACAGCTTTAGTGAATGGAGTCTGGTGAGACGAGAGCTTAAATTACAGCTTTAGTGAATGGAGTCTGGTGAGAGGAGAACTTACATTACAGCTTTAGTGAATGGAGTCTGGTGAGAGGAAATTACTGTTTTAGTTTTTAAGACATCTGGTTTTTCCAGAGTTTGTATTTGTTAGTATTTTTTTGTAATTTATATTTGGCATACCTTTTAAAACCTCAGCAGCTTCTTGTTGCTGTGAATATTTGTGTCACCAGTAAAAAAAAAAATGAACTGAGTATTAAATCCAGAAGAGGGTTCAGTTCCCCAAAGTGGATTTCTGGCTTTGGGCCGAGTTCTGGTCTGGATGGATGAGAGGCTGTGGTTTCTGAATGAGCTCCAGATCTGCAGCAATGCAGCAAAATGTGACCTGGAACACAGGAGGCTCATCAACCATGCAGGGTCTGTAAACAGGAAGTGGAGCCCAGACACACCCTGTCACTCCTGCTGACCCCTGTGAATGCTGGGTAATGTAGTCTCATGGGGCTTTCAGGGTTTAAAGGATCTCGTCTTGGCTCGTGGTGGAACTTTGTCTCTGAATTGAGAAACAAGGGTAAGTGGAGCTAATTAATTTCTTTGTCAGCATCACAGAAATTATTCATGTAACGACTAGAAATGGAAAATAACGGCTAGTCTTTCTAATAATGCCATCTTAGCCTGTCACCATCTTGTTTTTTGGATGTCAACCTGCTGAAGAACTGTGTCAGTTATTAATGTGAATTTGAGTTTTGTTTTTGAGTATTTCCTGTTGAATTCCATATTAATTAAGTGTTATCCTACTTTACATAAAATTACAAATATGATATATGATTTTTGGGGGGTTGAAAATTTGATTTTTTTTCTCTTACATAAATATTTATTTATTTTTAAAATTGTATTATGACAACACTTTATCATAAAGTGTGGCTTCATATTTCACATATAACTTAATTCTCCTAACTTTTTTAATAATATTTTTGACATTTTCTGTAAATTTTACATTTGGTCCATAATATTGTTATACTTTTTACTTTTTTTAATACATTTATTTTCTTGAATGTCCCTGGTGTTCACAAAGTCATAAATTGTTCTCAGAATATTGTTCTCATATTTATTACTAATATTCTAAAATATACTTAATTATTATGATATTGTTTATTCTTGAACAATGAGACTAACAGGATATTATGATAAAATAATTAGTGTAATAATGCCTCATCCCCTCAGGCTGCACATTGATCACTGTCTGGTTCACAGCATTGATCCGGCCTGGACTGGATGTGGATCTGTGGGTCCTGCTGATGGCTCTCTGTCTGTAGATATTTAGTATTTATCTTGACACCATTGATCTGAATCCTCTGAACATCATCTGTCCAATCACACTGATTTATTGATTGACTGTTTCTCTCAATATTGGCTCGTGGTGGAACTTTGTCTCTGAAACAAGGGAAAGTGAAGCTAAATATTATCCTTCTTAGCATCACCAGTAATGGCTAGTAACACTTAAAATGCTAATAACGACTAGCTATTGTCTAGTAATGGCTAATGGTGGCCAGTAAATTTTAATAGTGGCTAGTAAATGCTAATGTTGGCGAGTAAATGCTAATGGTGGCTAATGGCACTAATATCTGTGCACCTCATTGATCATCAGAAAATCTGTTTTATATCAACAGACAGCAGAAGAGAGATATTCATGTCGCATGTTAAGTGTGTGTGTGCATGTGTGTGTGGACACACACTGAGGAGGCGGGGCTTAGAAGGGGGTTGGATGGATGACAGGAAGGGAGCATCGTCTCCTGGCAACAACATCAGTGAGAAGCAGGAATCCACTTGCTTATTTCTACCTCTTGATTTGAATCCTTTATTCCTCTTCAGCTGCTCCTCATAAGAGGAGGAGGAAGAGGAGGAGGAGGAGGAGGAGGCAGAGGAGGAGGAAGGAGAGGCATTGCGATACTGCAGAAACAGACTGAGGAGCTACAGGAGAGGAAAACCAGATGGAGAAAGAGGAGGATTAAAGAAATGAAGGACAGAATAAGGTGAAGATAAAAAAAACAGAGGAGCAGGAGGGAAATATGAAAGTAAAGAGAGAACAGGAAGGAGAAATAATCATCGACAGGATGAAGGTTGAGTTCAGAGTAAGAGGCGGAAAGTGAAGGAGCTGCAGATGGAAAGGCTTAAATTACATGTTTTCCGGCAGGGGTTTGGTGCAGGGAAACCTCCTTACATCTCTACAGGACTTTCCACTCATTCTGGTCTATCAGAGAGACTCTGATCCATCAGACTTCATGTCAGAGACGAGTCAGAAGGACGGAGAGTTTCCTGGTCTGGAGCAAGAAGTGACTGACAGACTGAAACCTGTTGGAATATGATGAGCTGAGGAGAAAATGAAAGGATATTTGAAGGATAAATGACGTTGGGTGTAGTTTTCATTTACAGAAAAATCTCCCAGATTTCCTTTGAAAAGAGGACACAGCTGGATGAACCATTGGATTACTGATGTGTAAAAGTTTTAATGGACCAACCTGGAGGAGCCTTAAGGACTTTGGTGGAGAATGACTTTCATCTCCTAGATGCTGACAGATCACAGTGGAGAAAGAGGACCAGGTTAGAGATATTTAAGGACACTGTTTTGGACTGTTGGACTCAGTATTAAATCTCTGGTGAGAATGTAGCTGAAAACAGAACAGAGCAGCAGAAACAACTAAATATCAAAGCCAGTGATGCCAGAAATTGTACTGATGAACGATGACCACATTTGAGAAACTATCAGATTTCCTGAGGATTTTGGTGGTAGTGAAACTATCATCACTAAAGTTTGCGATAACTGGAGTAGAAGAACTGACCTGGTCTTTAGCTTGACTTTGTCACTAACTCTCTTTATCCTGAAAATGTCTGAATCTGTTCTGGCTCCTTGCTGCCATGATGAACACCACTTTGGTCACCACCATCACTCTGTGTTCAGAATAAATCTGGTTCTTTGTGATGGTGAAAGAGGTTGAGTTTGGTTCCTCTTCAAGGAGAAGAACTTTGAGCAGATAATGGACTGGAAGGAGCTGTGAGTATCACCGACTGCAGGTTTAGACCAGACTCCTTTCATAGTGGTTCTGGACCTTCTCTCTTAGTGATTCTGGATCTCCTCTCATAGCAGTCCTAGACCTGTTTTTTTTTTTGTCCAACCAAACTATCCACCTAAACAAACTCCTCTTGTATGTTTTTGTGTCAATCAGTTGGTTCAGGTTCTGGTTCCAGGTTCCTTAGTCTCTGATGTGGTTTTTGTCTTCAGGGCAGCTCAGAAGCTCAGTCTGTCCCGCAGGAGGAAGTCCCATCTGGACCCTGCTGCCTCGCTTGTCGAGGCCCAGGGACCGGCACTGTACACCGGGGGCTTCAGCGGCGCTCTGCAGCTCTCGCCGCCTGCTGTCCCGCAATGCCTCCTCCGGGCCGGTTCAAAAGTCAAGGACGCTCCAGGGATGGGCAAGGTAAGAGGTCATGACCCAGAATGCACTGCAGTAGATCAGCTGCTTCCTGTTGATTCGCTCCAGAGGCTCAGAACCTTTTGGCTTTAAGCCCAGCAGCTCTATGATCCTGCAGCACCTACAAAGACTTCCTGTTTGTCTCCAGGTCAAGGTGATGGTCCGGATCTGCTCGGTCCACAGCAGCAAGTCCTCAGAGTCCATGTCCCTCCTCAAAATGGACGGCAGGAAGAAACTGCTGACGCTCTGCGAGGTGTCTGGAGGAGAAACCGCCGCCGCCCAGAAACGATCAGCCTTTTCCTCTCTGAAGACCTTCGCCTTCGATGCCATCTTCTCCCAGGATGCATCACAGGTGAGATCGTCCCTCTCTGCGCAAAAGGAGTTGTGTGATCAGCAGCTGATCAGTGATCAGTGATCAATAGTCATCAGAGGAGGTTTGATTTAGGAAGATGATGTCACTCTATGCAGATTTCATCAGGACGTCAGAGTAATATAGAGAGTAATGGTTACCTGTCGTTCAGTTTATCATCCCGTATTCGCTCATGGTCGCTACCTTCCTGTAAGCTGATTGGTCGACACTAACAGGATGTGGCTCCCGATAGGCTGAGGTGTGCTCTCGGACGGTGGCAGAGGTCATCCAGTCGGTGGTGAACGGAGCCGACGGCTGCATCTTCTGCTTCGGACCAGCCAACCTGGGTAACTACACACACACACACACACACACACACACACACACACACACTGCACACCTTTCTGACGGGTCACATGATCATTGCTCTCCCCCCTCAGGTAAGACCTACACAATGATCGGCCAAGATTGCTCCACCCAGACTCTGGGCGTGGCCCCGACAGCCATCTGGTGGCTCTTTAAGGTGATGGAGGAGCGGAAGCAGAAGTCTGGAGCTTGTTTCAGTGTCAGAGCGTCCGCCGTCGAGATCTCTGGACGAGAGGAGGCGCTCAGAGACCTCCTGGCCGACCTCGCCTCTTCCTCGGCGGGGGACCAGTGGGGGGCCCCAGACCCCACTGTGTCATTGCAAGATGACCCCCTGTGTGGATCCCAGGTATGGAGCAAACTGCCAGAAATTAGATCATTTGCCTAACCCTAACCCAATCATGTAGTGTGAATAAGGCATAAGTCACCTCCATGCATCACATTTCCTGTTTCTGGCGGCCATATTGATGGGTGAATAATTCTGAGCAGACTCTCTGGTCTGTAGCTTGATAACAGTCTAATACTGTAGTCACTAATGCAGCCTCCTCCTTCAGTGTTTCATATGATTTTATTATTGTGTTATTTTACCATATTTTATTGTC
Organism: Synanceia verrucosa; assembly: GCA_029721515.1. Taxonomy (NCBI): domain Eukaryota; kingdom Metazoa; phylum Chordata; class Actinopteri; order Perciformes; family Synanceiidae; genus Synanceia; species Synanceia verrucosa. The sequence continues at coordinate 313,013 of CM056570.1, forward strand.
ATTCGTTCTACTTTCCTGTCGGTGATCAGCTGCAGAACCAAACAGAGCTTCAGGCAACCAACGCAGCGCGAGCAGCGTTCTTCCTGGACACCGCCCTGGCAGCGAGGACGAGCAGCCGGATGCCGAGCGACCAGGAGTCCAGGAGGAACTCACATTTCCTGTTCACGTTGCACCTCAACCAGGAGAGGCCAGACAAGAGCAACAAGGTGGCAGGTTAGTGCTTTGGTGTCCAGTGTAAAGTGTGAGAAAGTGTTTTCACAAAGTTTGCTGTCTCAATTTTTAGTTTTTATAATAACAATTTGAATATACTCCAGAATGTTATGAAGAGTGATAAGATTAATTGCAAAGTGAAAAAACAGCTCATTTTGACAAACTTCAAGCATTGATGATGCAAGAATGAACTGCCACCAATCAAGATGTAGCTCAGAAGATGACTGACAACATGTCAGGGAGAAGAAAAGATATATTGACACTTCGCAGGAACTCAGTGTAATTGTCAATAAAAGTCTTTGACTCTCATGAAATGTTTGTTTATACTTCAGTATACAATAGTCACAAATGACAAAAACTTCTGAAAACACTGAAGCAGAAAACTTTGTGAAAACCAACAGACAGGAAGTCAGTAGGAACCAATAAGCCACAGACAGGAAGTCAGTAGGAACCAAAGGGCCAGAGACAGGAAGTCAGTAGGAACAAATAAGCCACAGACAGGAAGTCAGTAGGAACCAATGAGCCACAGACAGGAAGTCAGTAGGAACCAATGAGCCACAGACAGGAAGTCAGTAGGAACCAAAGGCCACAGACAGGAAGTCAGTAGGAACCAATGAGCCACAGAAAGGAAGTCAGTAGGAACCAAAGGGCCACAGACAGGAAGTCAGTAGGAACCAATGAGCCACAGAAAGGAAGTCAGTAGGAATCAATAAGCCACAGACAGGAAGTCAGTCAGAACCAAAGAGTCATGGAAAGGAAGTCAGTAGGAACCAATGAGCCACAGACAGGAAGTCAGTAGGAACCAATGAGCCACAGACAGGAAGTCAGTAGGAACCAAAGAGTCACAGAAAGAAAGTCAGTTTGAACCAAAGAGCCACAGACAGGAAGTCAGTAGGAACCAATAAGCCACAGACAGGAAGTCAGTAGGAACCAAAGAGCCACAGACAGGAAGTCAGTAGGAACCAAAGAGTCACAGAAAGGAAGTCAGTAGGAACCAAAGAGTCACAGACAGGAAGTCAGTAGGAACCAAAGAGTCACAGAAAGGAAGTCAGTAGGAACCAAAGAGTCACAGAAAGGAAGTCAGTCAGAACCAAAGAGTCACAGACAGGAAGTCAGTCAGAACCAAAGAGTCACAGACAGGAAGTCAGTAGGAACCAAAGAGTCACAGAAAGGAAGTCAGTCAGAACCAAAGAGTCACAGACAGGAAGTCAGTCAGAACCAAAGAGTCACAGAAAGGAAGTCAGTTTGAACCAAAGAGTCACAGAAAGGAAGTCAGTAGGAACCAGAGTCACAGACAGGACGGCCCAGTCCCAAACCCCCCTACCCACTACCCTCCTCCACCAGTGTCACTCCTCATGAAGTTTCACTCCAGCTGTGGAGGCTCTTTACCTGAAGGAGAGGGTATAAATAAGATGAGCTGGTATGAGACATACAAACCATTTTAAGTGATTCCACAAGTCTTTCAACCTCCAAGACCATGTGACATTTCCAATCAAACACATGAGGCCAATGGGCTGTGGACAGGAAGTCAGACTGTACTGAGAGACAGACTTTATCAAAGTTAGTTGTGACATTTTCATCGCATTCTTATGTATTATGCAGCATTCAGTTGTACTTAGCTTCACCCTCTTGTGTCACTGCAGAAAAAATGGACACAGTTCCAGTTTATACTGTTTGTGATTCTTGGTTTAAAATAATTGATTTTAAATTAGGACTCATCCTGTTCACAGTAAATCCTAAATCAGACTCCCCAGTGTTGTGAAATGATGTGAACCCAGTGGTTCTAATCTGTTTAACTGTAGACCTGCTTTTTTTCTTCCCCTCTTCATTTCCAAGCATGTAGCTGCTAATCAGCTTCAATTTTAGCTGCTGAACATTAGCAAGCAGAAAGGCTATGCTAACGCCGCCCACGCCTACCTGTCACCACAGAGACATTTCCAGTTATTAGAGCTTCACTGCTTCTCCGTCATTGGCTGGAATAAATCTGCATGGCTAATGAGGTTTGTAGAGCTGCTGTTGTCAGCAGTTTGTAAATCCTGCTGATGCCACGTGAATGAAAGGAGCAGAGATAACAAACTGAAGCTGATCTTAGAAGAAAGAAGAAATCTGGACCTGAGTCACGTGACCTGGACTTGTTTTGTCTGGTCTTGACTTGATTGAACTCAGAACTTTACGTGGGTTTGGGCTTCCCTGTCTTGAATTTGGACTCTTTGACTTTGGACCTGTTGGTTTTGATTCAATTTTGACTTTTGAATTTTGTTAATTATTATTAGTTATATTATCATTTCTCAGATGAACGTTGTGGTCTCGCTACAGCACCAGGGTCCAGACAGAGTTTTCTGTATTTAAACAGTGAGTCCTGAACAGAACCTCTTCAGAATACAATAATTCATCGTTGAGCCCCCATTGGGAAAAATTAATTTGATACAGCAGCGTAAATAAGTTTTAGTAAGAAAATACAATAAAACACCCGCTAAACAGGACGTCCTCTCAATGTCCTTTCTGTCCCTCAGTGTCCGGTCACAGTCGTCTCCACTTGCTGGATCTGGGAAGCTGTGAGACGGACATCAGCAGGACCAGAGAGGGGGGTGGAGGTCAGTGTTTGTCCCTGTCGGCGCTGGGAAACGTCCTCATCGCCCTGGCCAACGGTGCCAAGCACGTCCCCTTCAGGTACCACATCCCCTACAAGTATCATGTCCTCTTCAGGTACCACGTCTCCTACAGGTACCACGTCTCCTACAGGTACCACGTCCCCTACAGGTACCACGTCCCCACAGGTCCATGTTCCCTTCAAGTACCACGTCCTCTTCAGGTACAACATCCTCTACAGGTACCACGTCCCCAGACGTCAAAGGTCACAAACAACAGATGGACCTGAGAGGATGATGTGAAGGGAAGACGTGAGGAGCATTCAGGATTCGCTGCATATTTAATGAGCGTTCAGTGTTCAGTGTCAACATTCATTGTTTATCAATGCACGATGAAATACTTCCTTTACTATCCACAATAAATGCAGAGTAATAAATCAAAGTGTGAAGGCAAATGAGGAAGTAATGCGATAAAATACAATATATCCAACAATACAGAGTGTGCTGAGAGGTAGTACAAGAGAATGTGAAATGTTGAGCAGAGGTAGTCCATGATTATGGACCCGTCAGCTGTTTATGGTTCAATGGTTGATTAGACTGAAGGATTAATCAATAGTAATAACAATAATACAGGCTGATGTGGACTCATGAGTAAGGCTAGGCTAACTAGCTGACTTTTTTAGCTAGCTGGCAGTCAACCTCATGCTTCGCTAAAGATTATGAAGAAGAGAAAACTTTAAACCTAGTTTTAACTTTTATGTTACGGTTAGCTTTATTTATTCTTCATATTTATTCATTTGTGCCAGTCTGTTATAGTATAGTAAACCACTGGATCACTTTAACAAGAAGAAGAAGAAGACAGATACCTTTATTAATCTCTCAGTGAGGGAAATGTCAGTCAGCAGTTTAATGTCAAGTTCTTTATTTCTTCATTTCGTCTTCAGTGTAATAAACAGAGTATGTGCAGCTGGCTGAACTTTATTCCTACTGATCATTGTAGTTAATAAGAAGCTATGATTATGCATGATCCAGATTCAGCATGTGGTCCTGGTGTAGTCAACGTCTTTTCAGAGGCTGTTTTTCATGGACTGCCTTTCTGGTTGTGAAGTTCAAAGTGGGCTTCATGAATGATGGAGACAGAGGGTTTCCTCCTATCAGTTTCTGATCCTTTCTTTCCTAACGAGGGGTTTCTTGATCTATTATTCAGGGACAGTAAGCTCACCATGCTGCTAAGTGAATCGCTTGGCAACATCAACTGTCGAACCACCATGATCGCCCATGTCTCTGACTCGCCAGCGGACTACATGGAGACGCTGACCACGGTGCAGCTGGCGTCCCGCATCCATCGAATGAGAAAGAAGAGGTCCAAGGTGCCGTCCTCCATTCAGGTCTACGCCTCAGGACGTCACCTTTACTGGTTTACTGCTAATATTTATATCCAGCAGTCTAGTGATTTCTTCCTCTTATTTATTTATTTGTCAGTTAATTCCATTATGATCACAGTAGATGAGACTTTTAACATATGCTTGGATTTTAAATCTTGACAAAATATATTCAGTTTATGGTTTTATTCAGGACACTTAAGGTCTGGACCATATCAGCAAATATAAAGGTTATCAGGTTATAATAATAGTCAGTACTATATGATGTTTTCCTTATTTAGCTTCTTGTCTGAAAACAGTCAAACTTAATGTGACGCATCAGCAGCGTGAGGATGTTCGTAAATCCTTCATATCTATACTCTATATTTCTATCTGCAGTACACCTCCAGCTCCTCAGGAGGGGAGAGTTCCTGTGAGGAAGGAACACCCCATCGACCTCCTCACCGTCAACCCTTCCACCCCAAAATCGTGGCCCTGGACACGGACAGAAGCGACTACTCGTCCAGCAGTGAACATTCCTATGACACCGTTATATACGTTGGCCCTGGAGGGGCATCAATCTCGGACCGAGAACTCAGCGACAATGAGAGACCACCTTCCTTTGTTCCCATCATTCCGTCCCTGAATAGAAAGCGAGTTGAGGATGGACCCAGGTCCAACAGAGACCATCTCAAGTGCAACACCTTTGCAGAGCTGCAGCAGAGGCTGGACTGCATTGATGGCAGCGAGGGTCCAGACACAATCAGAACAGAGGCAGGGTTCAGGACTCAGCCCAAAGCCACAAAACCTAACGAAGCCACATTACCACCCAAATGTGACAAAAATTCTTGCGACAGGTTCTCAGAAAGTACATTGACCAAATGCACAAATAGACCTGTTCAAGGACGATTCAAATTCCCTTCAGCCGGCAGCACCATGGACACTTCTAAACGTACAAGTGCAGTTGGGAAGAAACTCTCAACCACCCCCTTTCAGCCATGTTTGATAAAGACTAATGGCTCCTTTCCACAAGACCCAGACCCTGTGGTACATGAGAAGGTCTACCTCAGAGGTGTACCCAAGCCGTCGGCCTCTCCATCCTTACCCAGGACATTCAGGGCACCTTCTCAGCCTCGGGAGATTGTAGGTAGGAGTCCCTTGGTGGATATGAATCAACAACCACTGAGGCAACCGCTAGGGTTCCCCAACATGGAAAGAGCAGCCCTGTTAGGAAATGGTCTTGACAGTGATTTTCTGAGGACCACTGTTACCTTGCAGCGACCTGTGGAGCTGAATGGGGAAGACGAGCTGGTGTTCACTGTAGTAGAGGAGCTTCCTCTTGGGCTCATCCCAGACAACGGCCACCCCTCTGACTTTCTCAGCTTCAGCAGTTCCCTGCAGGACCTGAGCTCTGCCTCTCGGCCCGTCAGTATCATCAGCAGCATCAACGATGAGTATGATGCCTACACATGTCGACAAGGAGCTGTGGAGCCAGGGGCCTCCATCGATTGCCAGGGAGTGGTGCTTTCCCAACATAGAGACCAACAGGGACCCGGAAAAGTGAATGCTAATTCGACTGAAAGCGAAGGCGCTTGTTCAACAGGAAGGCTTGAGAACGCATCTCTGCTATTCTCACCAAGAATTTTGCATAAGCAACCATTTCTGCAACATGGCATCAAGAGCTCCCTAAATGACAGTGGCATCTGTTTTCCAGAGCTGGGCAGCGACCCTGTCACGCCAAGCAAACCTCCTTTTCCCAAGTGTCCTCCATCCCCCACCTCAACCAAAGACTCTCTCAAGGTTAGAGCCAGTACCCTGGACACTTCAGGATCCCATCGCACCACCCATTCCAGTCTTCCTAAAAAAAACAAGCCGACCTCATCTGTAGCTGTTGGCTGCAGCAGAGTGGAAGACCAAAATGAAAACGTTTTGCTTCAGGGAAGCAGCCAGTTTGATCCCAGAGAAGTTGGGATTCTCTCTGCCGGTAAACCACCAAGTTGCTCGAGCAGTGTTTCCTCTAAGAGACCTGGAGGGAACAGTAACAGTGCACCCTGTTCACGAAAAGCACAGATGCCATCATCGGTTCAGAGGGTTGTGGATGGTTGTGAGAAGAGGAGAGGAGATACTCTGATGAAGCTGCCAAGACTCACCCGAGGCATTACAACTCTAGGAACAATTTCTGCTCCCCAGACCTCTGAATCCAGATGGGGTCATGAGGGCACATCAGGGACGGGCATCCTAAGGTCTTTGTCCCTGGGTAAAAGGTCAAACGGGCAGAAAAGTGATGTGATCTCCAGGTCTGGATCTGGAAACATCTCTCTTCCTGGTCCACCTGACAGACAATCCAGCCAAGAACTAAAGACAAGGACTGTTCAATCCCCAAAGGCTCTAAAAGCAAGCAGCGACATCGGGAGGTTTCCACTCCCTAAACCCTCAGAAGAAGAATTCAACATCAAAGTACATCTAAAGGCCGACTACAGGTCCACCAAGACATCGGGTCTGAAGACACGTGATGCCAAAGTAAAGTCTTCCAGGTACTTTGAGGGTCTGATGTCTCTGGGCCGATGTCAAACAGGGTCCAAGTCTGAGCTATCCAGGGACAGCATTGGTGCTACTTTAGGGGGTAACAGCCGATCTAGCAGATCAGTGTCAAGACTTGCCGTTCCAACATCAGCATCTGCTTTTTGCTCCCAAGTTACAAGCACACTGGGTTCGGTCAAAGGCGGTCCTCGAGCAGCAGTCTCTGCTGGCTCAAAGATTCAATGTCTGTCTACCAGCAGTTCTAAGAGCCCAAGCTCCTCCCCTAGACCTCTTGAAAAAGCTGACAGTTGTACTGCCAACCTACATCCAACTGGTAAGTCCCCGGCACAGTTGGGCATAGGAACTAAGACAGGAAGAGGCCACATTATGGGTACAAAGCAGGCCCTGAGTAGGGCAGCTAACAGCAGGGTTAGTGAGCTAGCCACCGGTAACCAAGGGAGGCAGCTCCGCTCTGGACCTGGGTTAACAGGAAGTGACAGCACCAACAGCAGGACCAGCAGTGTCAGCAGGTCGCCAACCAACACGCTGCTACCATCGCCTTACAGCAAGATCACAGCGCCTCGGCGGCCACAGCGCTACAGTAGCGGACACGCCAGCGACAACAGCAGCATCCTCAGCGGGGAGCTACCACCTGCCATGGGCCACACTGCCCTCTTCTACCACAGCGGCGGCAGCAGCGGCTACGAGAGCATGATCCGGGACAGTGAGACCACTGGCAGCACCTCGTCAGCCCACGACTCCATGAGTGAGAGCGGTGTGTCATCAGCCAATAAAGGAAGAGTTTCTAAATCACTCAAGAAGAGAGGAAACAGTGAGTCAAAACTGATGATTGATTTAACACAGAATCAACATTGTACTCAGCAGAGTAACATTGTGCTACAGTATCTTTAAAAAAAACAACACACGTTAGCGTTGATTGTATAGCATCATGTCACGACGGGCCATTGATGAGGAAAGACTGACAAGTCCAAAAAACATGTGACCAATGGAAAGCTGGACTCTGATGTCATTTCATACAGGTTGGACCGACATTAGGAAATGTTACTGACCAACTCCATCTTTACCAAGGATGGGCCCTGATTGTTTTCACCTGTGGAAAGCCAATATGTTAACTTGCTTATGTTTGCAGACCAGTAGTAGTAAATAAGACCTCATTCATGGCACAGATTTGTTGCAAATGAAAGAAATCAATTATTAATTTCTTTGAATACAGAAAAGATAAGTATACTCAGAGGTCATCTGCGTAGAGTGGCATCTTGTGTGTTTTGTTGCCTCTAGTTGCCCCACTGATCCTGTTATTGATTCTCAAATAGTTGCTGAGGCTTTTAAGTCCAGATCAAAAAGAAACAGTGACAGGCAGCAGCCCTGTCTTCTAGCTGAGCCAAATCCAAATTTCTTCAGAGCAGTAATTGAGTATTCCCACTCAACCCGGTCAAATGACTTTTCTACAGCATCTTTGTTAATTTAAAATGTACTAAATCTGTCCTGAAGGTGGCGCCAGATGAAATATGCTTAAAATCTGAGAGGGTTAGTTGTTCCAGATGGTTTACTAGGATGTGATCTGGACATTTCACTTCATCAGCACAACTTTTTTAACATATTTTCATGGTATGGTATCCTCCTGTTGTTGTCTCTCCAGGTTTAGTGCGGCGGCGGCTCATTCCAGCTGCCCTCCCTGACCCCAGGAGGGTGGGGGGGCAGTGGGTGGAGGTGGGTGGAGCCCTGAAGGAACCCTTTGAGATCAAAGTGTACGAGATTGATGAGGTGGAGCTCCTGCAGAGGAGCGGGGAAGAGGAGCAGGAGGAGGAAACAGGGTCCAAGGTGAGGCTGATCTGGATCAAGGTTTAATGAGGGTCTGCTGGTCCAGTGATCTCAACATGTCTGCAGTGATGAATGATGAAGTTAGCTGTTAGCGAGCCAACATTAGCTTTGCATTGGCAAGTTAATGTAGTTAACTCTTTGAGTACCAGCCCTTATATATAACAAAATGTCTTTCCAGCGTTCCAGCGTTTTTGGCCATTTTGAGTCATATTTCTAGACCCACAGAATATTTAGTACTATGACTCTGAAAACAGTGAATAGCTCAAATGAAAGAAGAGACTCTCTATTTCATCATGAAAAAAATGTTTGTTTTTACCTTGTTCCATTCTTGTTTTATCAGAGGTAGAGTAGAGGACACTTTCACCAAAATCACCACTTTTTCTCCACATTCTGTTTGTTTTGCTCTCTAATCTCGATCGTCTCCACTTCCTGTTTTGATCTCTGTGGTGTATACCATCTCTTTATGCTCTGACTACATCTCCCAGAAGCCCCAGTATTACTCACAGGCTGTGAGAGAGTGCCCTCTGCACTATCTTGAGCTAATGAGGTAATAATGTGAGCTTCAAGTGACATGCTGCTGCTCGGGAATAATCAGCGTTGTGTTTCACATTAAACAGCAGCAGACATTTAGTTCCTCGCAGTGAAATTTGCTCTTTGTGCTTCTGTTTCTTCTCTGCAGACATTCCATGATGTTGAAAAGGTGAGTTCCACTCTTAAGATGAACCAAATGCAGAACAGTCCTTCAAAAAACGCCTGAAAATCTGAGATTTCTCCTCAGTGAAGGTCTGATCAAATTAAGCTAGCAGGTGCTAAAAGGTGGTAAAATGAGCTAACTGGAGCTAACTGCAGTCACAGCTAACAGGCTAACTGTGGTAGCTGAGCTGGCTTAACCCTTAGGGTCACCAGCGCCCCCTTGCAAGGGTTAGGGTTATGGGGTTGTTGGTTAGGATTAAATGGTAGGGTTAGGTTTAGGGTTAAATAGAGTAGGGCTTAAAGGGTTAAGAAATGTAGTTGGTCATACACATACATACAGGTAATAAACAGGTACACATGTGGAGCTGGAGCTCTTCATCTAACCCTCCCCGAGGAGCTTCAGGGTTCAGTGTCAAGGACACAACGACCTGAGCAGCAGCCCTGACAGGTGAGAGGTGACAATAATAACACCTGAGAAACAGAACTGATCCCCCTCTGTGTCCCCTGGTCGTCCTCGGCAACACCACCTTCAGATTAAATCTGCAGCCAGCAGATTAGCACTCATACTAGTTTTATCTCCAGCTGGCTACTAATTAAATCCAGCAAGTCAGCTCCTGATCTGGTCCTGGTTCAGGGTCTGGTCTGTGTATTCTGCCTGGTCCTGGTTCAGGGTCTGGTCTGTGTTTTCTGCCTGGTCCTGGTTCAGGGTCTGGTCTGTGTTTTCTGCCTGGTCCTGGTTCAGGGTCTGGTCTGTGTTTTCTGCCTGGTCCTGGTTCAGGGTCTGGTCTGTGTTTTCTGCCTGGTCCTGGTTCAGGGTCTGGTCTACTTTAACGCCCGGCTGAAGATGCTGGAGAAGCGGCAGCAGCAGATCATAGAGTTGAGGATCAGACATGAGAGTCTTAAGGAGGAGCTGGAGGAGACCAAGACCCGACTGATGCTGGACCCCAGGAAGTGGACTGGACACTGTGAGTACAGACCAGATGAGACCAGCAGAACTGAGTCTTGGTTGTCCTCAGCATCATTAAATGTCTTTAACGTTTTCTGTCTTTGTTGTCCCTGCAGTTGAGGTGGACCAGAACCTGGACCAGGAGTCCCAGGAGTACCTGGAGGCTCTGGCTCAGGCCATGGTGGAGCTGCAGTACTGCGTCAACCTCTGCAAGTCCCGCGTCATGATGGAGACCTGCTTTGACATCACTTCCGCCAAGCAGGGAGGCCAGCAGTAATGGACCAGCTCCTGATGGTCCTGGTCCTGATGGTCCTGTTCCTGGTGGTCTTGCTCTCGATGGTCCTGTGCTGGTTGGATCAAAGCAGGATGAAAGTTGTAGAAGTGCCTTATGTTTTATATTTTATATTTATTGTCTAATTTATTTTTATTATTTCCTTTACTTATAGAAATGGTGCTGATCTGAGAAACTTCAGAAATATTATGTGATAAAAAGGCTTTTAGTTTGAAAGAGCAATAATTCAGTGGTCATTAGTCATTATCATTAGCTGAGTTTTGTTTTTCTAATTTCTCTAATATAGAAATGATAAAACATTGTTTAATAACTCACAGACATGAATGGAGAGGATACAGAGCTGATCTCATCCCAGAACTACCTGAATAATATTAGCATTTAATAATATTAATATTAAAGCTGATGAAAACTCATGGCTGAAAACATGAATATATAGCGATAAATAGCTTTTATTAATATCTAGTCAACATCACTATCTCTGTTGAAAAATTGTTTTTTATTGATGTGAGAGCTTTCATAATACTAATGATAATAATAATAATAATAATAATAATAATAATAATAATAATAATAATACTGTACAGTTTTCTAATTGTTTCTGAAGAGTGGAGTGGGATCATCCTTCATATGAATAAAGATAAAAGTGGTTTGAAATTTGTTTTATTGTGAAAACTATATGTCTATATATAGAACTATATATCTTATATGGATCAACAATAAACTGACCATAATACTATATTATATTATATTATATTATATTGTACTGTACTGTACTATACTATATGTACTATACTATACTGCATTATACTATGCTATGTGTACTATACTACACTATTTGCACTATACTGCATTATACTATACTATACTGTACTGTACTATACTATTCTTTACTGTACTGTACTACACTATACTATACTATGATCTACTATACTATACTATGATCTACTACACTATACTATACTATACTGCATTATACTATACAATACTATACGATACTGTATTGTACTGTGCTATACTATGCTGAACTGTACTATACTGTGTTATACAATACTATATTATATGTGCTATACTATACTGTACTGTACTGTACTATACTATACTGTATTGTACTGTGCTATACTATACTATACTATAATGTACTGTACTATACTATACTGCATTATACTATACTATAATGTACTGTACTGTACCATACTATACTGCATTATACTATACTATAATGTACTGTACTGTACCATACTATACTGCATTATACTATACTATACTGTACTGTACTGTACCATACTATACTGCATTATACTATACTATACTGTACTGTACTGTACCATACTATACTGCATTATACTATACTATAATGTACTGTGCTGTACCATACTTTACTGCATTATACTATACTATAATGTACTGTACTGTACCATACTATACTGCATTATACTATACTATACTGTACTGTGCTGTGCCATACTATACTGCATTATACTATACTATAATGTACTGTACTATACTGTACTGTACTGTACCATACTATACTATATGTACTATACTATAATGTACTTACTATACTATGCTATACTATACTGTACTGTGCTATACTATAGTGCATTGTAATATATTGTACTGTACTGTACTATATTATATTAAACTATACTATACTGCATTATACTATACTATAATGTACTGTACTGTACTATACTATATGTACTGTACTATTCTATTCTTTACTGTACTGTACTGTACTGTACTTTACTGCACTATACTATACTATACTGTGCTATACTATAGTGCATTGTAATATATTGTACTGTACTGTACTATATTATATTAAATTATACTATACTGCATTGTAATATATTGTACTGTACTGTACTATATTATATTAAACTATACTATACTGCATTATACTATACTATAATGTACTGTACTGTACCATACTATACTATATGTACTATACTATAATGTACTTACTATACTGTACTGTACTGTACTGTACTATACTATATGTACTGTACTATACTATTCTTTACTGTACTATACTGTACTGTACTGTACTATATTATATTAAACTATACTATAGTGCATTGTAATATATTGTACTGTACTGTACTATATTATATTAAACTATAATATACTGCATTGTAATATATTGTACTGTACTGTACTGTACTGTACTATACTATACTATAGTATACTGGAGTGTACTGTACTGTACTATACTACACTATAAAAAAAACTCATTACGAGGACTTATTATGACATTTTACGACATGACATATATTTTACTTTTTCAATATACTGTAGTATGTCCTTTTTTTTTAAAAAAAAAAAAAGATGGCTAATAAAATGTTTTTTTCACCAATTTTTGCATATTAAATTACCTTAAAATCATTCAATACACTATAAAAACACATTTGAGGACTTTTGATGACATTTTCCGATATGAAATTTTTTGACTCTTTCGGCATACTATAGTATGACCACTTTTTAAAAACTTTTTACATCCTATAAAATGTTTTTTTCACCACTTTTTCCATCATAAATTATCAAAAACATCATTCAACAAATTATAAAAACACATTTTGGGGACTTTTTATGATATTTTCTGGAGTGACATTTATTAACTATTTTTGGTCATTTAGAATGAAAAAAGTGGTGAAAAAAAACATTTTACAGGAAGTCAAAAAGTTTAAAAAATGGTCATACTATAGTATGTCGAAAAAGTCAAAAGATGTCACGTTGGAAAATGTCTGTAACGCCCACCTGTGGTCGTGTATGTCCCTGCTGCCTCTCATCTGCTTCCACCATGGAAGCTAGGCTACCCCTGGCTAAAGAGGTGTAGCCTCCGGATTGCTGCCTGCCAATCCCTGCTGCCCAGCTGAATGGAAGAGGAGCTACTGCAGCAGTCCAGGCGCACTGATTAGCAGTGTGCCACGCTGTGACTCGTTCCCACACCTGTTAACTTGTACTTCGTTGCCAATCTGTTAAGCTGTGATCCACTGTCAACTCGGTTACTTGCCATTTAGGAATCCGCTGCCACCTTGTTATTGTAGCAGATAGATTGTAAATCTGCCCTGTTGTGGATCGATGTCTGGGAGGTGTTGCTCCCCTTGTTCTTTGGTTTTTAGTTAATGAGTTCTTTTCGTTTGAGCTTCTGTTGGGGTTATATCTCTAGTTTAGAGCCCTCCTTTGGTTATGTTTCTTTGTTTTGTTGAGCAGCATCTCCTTAGTTCCTTTCATTAGCTTTGGTGTTTTTGTGTTGTGAATTTTTGACAGGAAACCTTTGTTAAATTCCCTGACAATAAATCCCTTTAACTTTTAAACCAATTCCACCTGGTTCTTGATGTTACTTCCTTCCCTGTTCTCTACTCTGAGCCAAAGGGCCAAAACAATGTCATAAAAAGTTCTTAAAATGTGTTTTTATAATTTGTTGAATTATTTTTGGGTAATTTATGACAGAAAAATGGTGAAAAAAAACATTTTACAGGATGTCAAAATTTTTAAAAAAAATGGTCATACCATAGTATCGAAAAAGTAAAAAAAAATATTTATATATCACGCCGGAAAATGTCATAAAAATTCCTCAAAAATGTGTTTTTATAGTGTGTTGAAAGATTTTATGGTAATTTATTATGCAAAAAAAACACTTTATTATTTATTGTGGAATTTGGGATGAAAAAAGTGGTTAAAAAAAACATTTTGTTGGATGTCAAAAATTTATACTATACTATAGTGTGACCATTTTTTAAATTTTTGTCATCCTATAAAATGTTTATTTCACCACTTTTCCCATCATAAATTATCAAAAAAATCGTTCAGCACGTTGAACGATTTTTTTCAACATTTTATAGGATGTCAAAATTTTTTTTAAAAATGGTCATACTATAGTATGTCAAAAAAATCAAAAAATGTCACGTCAGAAAATGTCATAAAAAGTCATAAAAAGTTCTCAGAATGTGTTTTTATAGTGTGTTGAATGATTTTAGAATGAAAAAAGTGGTAAAAAAAAATATTTTATAGGACTTAAACATTTTTAAAAAGTGCTCATACTATAGTATGTCAGAAAGTAAAAAGTTCACATCTTAAAATGTCGGAAAAAGTCCTTTTAAAAGATTTTAAATTAATTCATGGTAATTTGTGATGAAAAAAAGTGAGCAAAATATTTTTGGGGAGTCAAAAATGGTCATACTAGTATTGTAAATAATAATAAATAATTTTAAATAAATGTGAAAATAGTGATAAAAAACAAATGGCATGTTGAATCAAGTCGTACGAATATATGCTAAAGAAATTCCATAAGAGGCCAAATTAGAACATGTAAAAAATGTTAAAATGTCATTGTACAGTTTGTTGAAAATAAAAGAATAAAAAATGAATAATTTCATAGAAAAATATGTTGAAATAAAGTAACAGTAAAAATGCTGCACACTTTTCTGAGGACTGAGAGCTGCTCTCTTTTATCAGGACATATTTATTTATATATCAGTATTATTAACTCTGTACAGGAACCTTTTTGTAATAAAATGTTATAAAACCTCTCAATCTTTTCTGATGAATTCAGAATCACAATAATTATATTTTCTGTATAAAATTTCTGTTGAAGTTTGATGCTGAGGAAACTTCTTTATTGGTAAATCTGTCACTCTGTTGTTTTCATCTTTTAATTTCTAGAATCTATCAGAGGATTTAGTAATTTTTCACTGGATGTTTTTAAAAGTCGTCTCTCCGCAAATCATCTCACTCATCAGAAGATCTACTTCCTGCTTCTCCTCTACATCTCAGAGGAAAAATTCTACTTTTGATTTAATAACTTTCAGATCATTATAGTAAATGTAAAGCAATGTCTAAAATACCCCCAAATTAAGGTAAGAAAAGGCAGAAGGTCATAGGGAACATATCCTCACAATATGAGACAAACATTTTAGAGAAGTATCTGGAAAAAAAGAAAAACAGCACACTGAGTATCAGACAAAAACTGTGAAATACCATGAAGGTTAATTCATGCAGTTTTTTTAAACTTTGATCTCATGTTGAGACTTCAGACTTTCTGCATTTGAAACGGGTCTAGTCTGCTCATAAAGGACTAGCTGCGAGCTGGACTCAGTGAATCCCGGTTCTGTCCCGGTTCAGAGCCTCCATTGTTCCTGCTGGGCGTCAGTGTGACGGAGGAGGGACACTGAGCGCCTTTGTGTCCGCAGACTCCTCCAGGCTCCGCAGCGGGAAGACGCAGCCAGCCTCACGGGCAGCAGGCGGACCCTCCCGGCTTCAGGAGCCGCCGCGCGGACAACAGCGGCGGATGGAGGTCCATTAACCGGCAGGCGGGTCCGGTTTGCGAGGACAGAGCAGGATAAAAGAAGGGTGCGGTCTGGATCTCCAGACGCATAATTGTGTCTGACGGAACCGGGATCGATCTGATCCGCATCAAACCCGGAACAGATGGAGGTCGGTGTGGAAGCGGACCGGTGTCCCGCAGAGATGGCGCATCAGATCAGCGTGGAGAACTGCCTGGAGCTGCTGACCGAAGCCAAGAGATCCGGTGCGGAGGGCGAGAAGGACCGGATCTACCGGTACATGAGCGACCACTACCTGCAGGTGCTGAAGACCCCCGGGCTGTTCGGCCGGCTGGCGGCGGGGGAGAGGGAGCTCATCCTGGCCCGGAGGATGGAAGGGACGAAGGTGCTGGCGGTGGCCGAAAGCAGCGAGCTGAGCGACGCCGGGGGGAGCCGGGAGGGCAGCCGCCCCCAGAGCCCGCTGCTGCCCGGCCCGGAGGACCCCAACCCCCGCAGAGTGCTGAGCCTGGACCCGAAGCGCCGGTGCTGGGAGGTTCTGACCAGCCTACCAGAGGAGGTCCCGACCAGAGGCTCCGGGATGTGCACCATGTACAACTACCTGTTCGTGGCGGGAGGCATCAGCCGCTCCAGAGCGTCGGACCGGGTCCACTGCTTCAACCCGCTGACCGGCCTCTGGAGCCGCATCTGCCCGCTGAGCCAGCCCCGCTGCCAGCTGCGGCTGGTCTCCATGGACGGTCACCTGTACGCCATCGGCGGGGAGTGTCTGTTCACGGTGGAGCGCTACGACCCTCGCGTGGACAGGTGGTCCCCGGTGGCCCCGCTGCCCCGGGGCTCCTTCGCGGTCGCGCATGAAGCGACGTCGTGCGGCGGTGAGCTGTTCGTGTCCGGAGGCTCGCTCTTCTACCGGCTCCTCCGGTATGACTCCCGGCGGGACGAGTGGGAGGAGTGTCCGTTCAACGAGAGCCGGCGGCGGTCCACCGACATGGTGGCTCACCGTGGCCTCGTGTACCGCTTCGACGTGGACCGGGAGCGCGCGGCCGTCAACGTGTACAAGTACAGCACGGTGGTGAAGGCGTGGCTCGGGGGCGCGCGCCTCCCGCTTCGAGACCCGCAGCCGTTCCGCTGCGCGGTGCTGGAAGACCGGATCTACTGCGTGAACCGGAGCCGGACTCTGCGGCTCCAGGTCCGTGAGGAGCAGGAGGACTTCCTGCCGGAGGTCCTGCCGCCCCCCCCAGAGACCAGAGGAGCCCTGGTGCCCTTCGTCCTGTCTCTAAACCGGAACCCTGATCCATAGAACCTGGTCCCGGACCCGGACCAGTCCTGGAACTGGACTCCTGATCCGGACCCAGACTCTGTGCCTTTCTGTTGTTGAAAGTGAGATTAAAACTTGCTGAAGTGAATAAATATTTAATATTTGATCACAAATATGGAACTCAAACTGAAGCATGATGAAGAGCAGTGGACCATCATCTTCATCATGACTTTTATTTCAAATTATTCTTTGACTTCTTGTCAAACTCAAAAAGCAGCTTTAAAGAGCTTCAGCGTCAGAAAATATGATGGATCAGATCATGTGTTTACATCATCTGCTTCATAGGTTTTATTGATATTTCCTGTCGGGTTATTGACACAAAATAAAGTCAGAAAAATGATAATGCTCATATTACTTAAAGATAATTATTATTCAATCGAAGATGTCCAGCTGGAGGATGGAATGGAGCTCGGTGAGGAGAGCACTTAGCTGGATTCAGTCTGCAGACTCTCCACTAAATACTCACTGAAGGAACAGGATTTTATTTTGGTAAATAACCCGACAGGAAGATGAGGAAGAAGAATGTTGTTAACATGAATAAGTGAATAAAAGTAAAGTCAAACCCAAATGTTCAAAGAGAGGGTTAAAAGTGCACCCAGGAGACAGTGCAGGTCCAGGTCCTAGTATTGGTCCAGGTTCTGGTCCAGGTCCAAGGAGTGTGGAGCGATTGGAAACTAAAAGAAATGCGGGAACTAAAAGGACTTAGTAAAGTTAAGAGATAAAATCAAGATGAAACATGCATTAAAAATTAAAAAAAAACATGTATTGTGTCACACATGGATCAGTCCAAACATGTTGAGAAACAGTCATATTTTTATGACTATTATTCTGTTCATCTGTTTCAATCAATGTGAGGAAAAATATATCACACACTACAGGTAACAAAGTTCACACTAAATAAAGAGCACAGTAAATAAAACATCTTGACCAGAAATGAGAAATAAAATCTCTACATAATTTGAGTTTGTTCTGGGCTATCAAAATTAACATGATTAATCAGAATTAACGCTCATTTCACGTTACAAATCAATAGTTTATCGATGCTCTTTGGTGGATTATTTGTTTGCTGAATTCCAGGAGAAGCTTGGACAGATTTACAAAAGATGGTTCATCTACTTTTATCAGCATGTTTGATCGTTAGGTATGACTGTGTTCTTAGTTTCCTTCATTTTTTGAATGGAGTTCTGAAAATGAGCATTTCAAAAGTTGTTTGCTTGTCGTCTTGCAGACAGAAGAAGAATCCTTCAGAAAGATTTACACAGCAACACTTTGACCCATTTGATACCAAAAAATCTCAGCTGTGTTTCTTGTGTGTTCGTACCGCTGCAGTAAAACACAGACAGAAAACAGCTAGAGATGCTTCAGGACTGACTCAGGACCAGTGCACAATGTCTGGTTTGGACCGCCTCACGCTCAGTTCCTGGTTCTGATCCTCACATGGTGAAGGACGAGCCGTTGTCGCTGGACCCGTCCACCGAGCGGCGGCTGGTCACGTAGATCTCAGAGGTGACTCTGGAGAAGCGCTGCGGGGCGATGTACCTCTTCCCCAGGCACCACAGGTCCTGGACGATCCTCCTGAAGTGGTTCCTGAACTTCACGCCGACGAACGCGTACAGCACTGGGTTCAGACAGCAGTGCAGGTAGGCGACGGTCTTTGTCACCGTCTTGGCTGTCTGCAGGGCGTCCGAATCTTCGCATGACTGCAGCTCAAACATGTTGGCGGTGTCGTACAGCAGCGTGACGTTGTAGGGCAGGTGGCACGCTATGAAGGCAGCCACCACGGCCAGCACCACCCGCACCGCCTTGTGCCGCTGGAAGTTCCTGGCTCGCAGCAGGGTGACGGCGATGGCGGAGTAGCAGAAGACCATGACGAGCAGCGGCAGGAAGAAGCCGGCGGCCAGCTGGGTGCTGGGGACCGCCACTTTGGTGGTCCAGGCCGTCTCGTTGTCCATGAACCTGAACTCACAGACGTACTGTGGATGACCGACGGTCCGGTTCCACCCGTCCTCATCCAGGAAGGTGTCCTTGCTGTGGGACGGCTCATAACGGTTGTAGTAGTAGAAGCTGGGGATGGACAGCAGCAGGGCGGATGCCCAGACGATGGCGCAGATGAGGCGGCTATACGGCAGCGAGCGCAGCCTGAAGCTGCGGCGGGCCTGGACGATGGCGATGTATCGGTCGGTGCTGATGCAGGCGAGCAGCAGCATGCCGGCGTACAGGTTCACACTGTAGGAGCCGCGCAGCAGCTTGCAGGCCACCGCTCCCATCGACCACGACGACAGCTCGTTGTAGACGATGAGCGGCAGCGACGCCACGAACAGCAGGTCTGCGATGGCCACGTTCAGCAGGTAGACGTCCGTCATGGACTTGGTCCGCTTATAGAAGGCGTAGGTGGCGATCACCAGGCTGTTCCCCACGAAGCCCAGGAGGCAGATGATGGAGTGGACATACGGGCCGACCACCAGCTCCACGCTGTGGTTCTTCTGGTGGGAACACGGTTCCACCAGGTCGTAGTCATAGTCGGTGTAATTATAGTCTGACTGGTTGAAGATCATGTCCTCTGAGAAGTCCATGGTCTGCTTCTGCTCCTGGAAACACAATCAATGTTCCAGGGATTAAAAGACACAAAAAGACATGACGAGCTGCAGATTTGTCTTCGTGTAGTGAACGAGGTTCATTCAGGTCCTGAAATCTGGAGTTCATCAGCCAGCGTTAGCTTAGCTTAGCATAATCTCCTGTCAGTGTGTCCTAAACTTGATATAATGTGTTAATAAGTGAGCTTTAGATGTGCTGGCAGGCTAGCTGCTCCCCCCGGTCACAGTTTTTATGCTAAGCTAACTAGCAGCTGTAGCACTTAGCAGAGAGACTCTAGAAGACTAAGACAAACAAGAAGAAGTACTCTAAAAGTAAAGCGGTACTCTGAGCTATATGCAGTAAAAGTACATCGGTACTGTCAGCTACGTGCAGTAAAAGTACATCGGTACTGTCAGCTACATGCAGTAAAAGTACACCTCCTGGTTACTGTTGAGAACTGATTGTTTAGGTTTAGGAAAGGATTCACAGCTTGTGAAATGAATTGATTAGTTTCATTTTGGAATCAGGGTGGAAATCTGTGAAAACTTTCCGGACTATTCATGACTGGCTGTGGTTAGAGAAGAGATCTGGTTTGTGTTTAGATAATATTTAACAAACCAAACTTTCACCACTTCTCTATTATTTAACTCAAACCACCAGTTTTTCTGAAGTAACCACGTGGTTTCCTGTGAAGATGGAACTTTATTTTGAAAAGGCTGCAGGCATCAGTTTGTTTTCAGACTTTGGTGTCTCTTGGTTTCATATTTAAAGGAGCTGAGAGACTCAGTGTCCCAGTTGTGGTTCAGTGATGAAGAACCAGAGAGTGTTTGTTCAGGAAGTCTGCAGAAAACCAGGTCAGTGGAGGCACCGAGACCTGGTTCAGACCTGGTTCAGACCAGACCAGACCAGATCAGACCCAATCAGACCTGATCAGACCCGATCACACCTGGTTCAGACCAGACCAGACAAGACCAGGTTCAGACTAGATCAGACCAGGTTCCTCCTCCTCTGTTAGGACTCACCGCCTTCAGAGAAATTAAAATATTAAAATATGAGCAAAAGACTGAAATGATAAAAACTGATGTTTTCCTCATCAGAGCAGATTTAATATTTTATCTGAACCTGGATCATGTGATAGTTTTTTTTTAAAAGAGTAAATAAAATAAGCAATAAATAAAGTAATAATAAATAAGAGATAAACTGATATTAATAATAGAGAAGAATGTATTGTTAACTATGTTTATTATATATCAATAAAATGACGATGACAACTTGATTAATATTATTTCAATAGTAAAATATTATAATGAGTGACTTTCAAAAACAGCTTTTTATTCTGGAGGTCATTATTTTATTTGTGATTCTTGATTTATTGTTTATTTAATATCATATTTCACAAATTCTACATGTTTTATTGTTTTGTGTATGTCGTTATGTATTTGAGATTTTATTTTCCTCTTTGGGTGCAGTAAATGTACGTCAGTACTGTCAGCTATATGCAGTAAAAGTACATCGGTACTGTCAGCTACATGCAGTAAAAGTACATCGGTACTGTCAGCTACGTGCAGTAAAAGTACGTCGGTACTGTCAGCTACGTGCAGTAAAAGTACGTCGGTACTGTCAGCTCCGTGCAGTAAAAGTACATCGGTACTGTCAGCTCCGTGCTGTAAAAGTACATCAGTACTCTCTGCTATATGCAGTAAAAGTACGTCGGTACTGTCAGCTACGTGCAGTAAAAGTACGTCGGTACTGTCAGCTATATCCAGTAAAGTGCTCTGTCAGCGTGCTAAAAGTGCGAAGCTCATGCAGTAAAAGTACGTCGGTACTGTCAGCTCCGTGCAGTAAAAGTACGTCGGTACTGTCAGCTATATCCAGTAAAAGTACGTCGGTACTGTCAGCTACGTGCAGTAAAAGTACATCAGTACTGTCAGCTATATCCAGTAAAAGTACATCAGTACTGTCAACTATATCCAGTAAAAGTACATCGGTACTGTCAGCTCCCTGCAGTAAAAGTACGTCGGTACTGTCAGCTACGTGCAGTAAAAGTACGTCGGTACTGTCAGCTACGTGCAGTAAAAGTACGTCGGTACTGTCAGCTACGTGCAGTAAAAGTACGTCGGTACTGTCAGCTCCGTGCAGTAAAAGTACGTCGGTACTGTCAGCTACGTGCAGTAAAAGTACGTCGGTACTGTCAGTACTGTCAGCTCGTGCAGTAAAAATCGTCGGTACTGTCAGCTACGTGCAGTAAAAGTACGTCAGTACTGTCAGCTACGTGCAGTAAAAGTACATCAGTACTCTCTGCTATATGCAGTAAAAGTACGTCGGTACTGTCAGCTACGTGCAGTAAAAGTACGTCGGTACTGTCAGCTACGTGCAGTAAAAGTACGTCGGTACTGTCAGCTACGTGCAGTAAAAGTACGTCAGTACTCTCTGCTATATGCAGTAAAAGTACGTCGGTACTGTCAGCTACGTGCAGTAAAAGTACGTCTGTCAGCTGTGCAGTAAAGTATGCAGTCGTGCAAAAGTACATCAGTACTCTGCTATGCAGTCGTCGGTACTGTCAGCTACGTGCAGTAAAAGTACGTCGGTACTGTCAGCTCCGTGCAGTAAAAGTACGTCGGTACTGTCAGCTATATCCAGTAAAAGTACATCAGTACTGTCAGCTATATCCAGTAAAAGTACATCAGTACTGTCAGCTATATCCAGTAAAAGTACATCAGTACTGTCAGCTATATCCAGTAAAAGTACGTCAGTACTGTCAGCTATATCCAGTAAAAGTACGTCAGTACTGTCTCTGCTATATGCGGTAAAAATCGTCAGTACTGTCAGCTCGTGCAGTAAAGTGCGTCAGTACTCTCAGCTCGATGCAGTAAAAATGCGTCGGTACTGTCAGCTACGTGCAGTAAAAGTGCGTCGGTACTGTCAGCTGCAGTGCAGTAAATGCGTCGTCGGTACTGTCAGCTCGTGCAGTAAAGTGGTACTGTCAGTATGCAGTAAATCGCCGGTACTGTCAGCTCTGCAGTAAAACGTCGGTACTGTCAGCTCGTGCAGTAAAACGTCGGTACTGTCAGCTCCGTGCAGTAAAAGTACGTCGGTACTGTCAGCTCCGTGCAGTAAAAGTACGTCGGTACTGTCAGCTCCGTGCAGTAAAAGTACGTCGGTACTGTCAGCTCCGTGCAGTAAAAGTACGTCGGTACTGTCAGCTCCGTGCAGTAAAAGTACGTCGGTACTGTCAGCTCCGTGCAGTAAAAGTACATCAGTACTGTCAGCTACGTGCAGTAAAAGTACATCAGTACTGTCAGCTCCGTGCAGTAAAAGTACGTCGGTACTGTCAGCTACGTGCAGTAAAAGTACGTCGGTACTGTCAGCTACGTGCAGTAAAAGTACGTCGGTACTGTCAGCTACGTGCAGTAAAAGTACGTCGGTACTGTCAGCTACGTGCAGTAAAAATACATCAGTACTCTCTGCTATATGCAGTAAAAGTACATCAGTACTCTCTGCTATTTGCAGTAAAAATACATCAGTACTCTCTGCTACGTGCAGTAAAAGTACATCAGTACTGTCAGCTACGTGCAATAAAAGTACATCAGTACTCTCTGCTACGTGCAGTAAAAGTACATCAGTACTCTCTGCTACGTGCAGTAAAAGTACATCAGTACTCTCTGCTATATGCAGTAAAAATACATCAGTACTCTCTGCTATATGCAGTAAAAATACATCAGTACTCTCTGCTATATGCAGTAAAAATACATCAGTACTCTCTGCTATATGCAGTAAAAATACATCAGTACTCTCTGCTATATGCAGTAAAAATACATCAGTACTCTCTGCTATATGCAGTAAAAGTACATCAGTACTCTCTGCTATATGCAGTAAAAGTACATCAGTACTCTCTGCTATATGCAGTAAAAATACATCAGTACTCTCTGCTATATGCAGTAAAAGTACATCAGTACTCTCTGCTACATGCAGTAAAAGTACATCAGTACTCTCTGCTACATGCAGTAAAAGTACATCAGTACTCTCTGCTACATGCAGTAAAAGTACATCAGTACTCTCTGCTACATGCAGTAAAAGTACATCAGTACTCTCTGCTACATGCAGTAAAAGTACATCAGTACTCTCTGCTACATGCAGTAAAAGTACATCAGTACTCTCTGCTATATGCAGTAAAAGTATCAGGATGAACTGATGAAGAGACACACCTGGACAGACCTGGATGTAAACTGCGTCCTGATTGGCTGTTGTTCAGTTCTTTCTGTTTTTGTGACTGTCTGCTCAGGTGAGCTCCTACCTGTTGGTTTAACTCAGCAGCTTTTAATGACTCAGCAGATCACACTTTCTGTTTCTGATAAACAACCCTGGAAGTTGTTGTTGTTGTGTTTGTTTGACATTTGAAAAACAGGAAGTCCTGGAGGACAGACTGCAGAGCTGCTGCTGTCCAGAGCAGGAACAAGAGGCGTTTGAGGAACTGTCTCCTGTAGTAAAAATGACACTGAGGTTCTGTATGGCAATGTCTTCATTATAATGAAATATCATTACTGTTTTAAATATTTCACTCATTATATTTCTGTGCTCATATGCTTCGCCAGCCTTGCTCGACGGCAGGCACATATTACTCTTCCTTCTGGGGGGAGGCCCCAAGACTCTGAGCATTCATGGCAGGCGAAGCGCCCGAACCGTAAGGTGCACCCAGGCATGACATGTATCAAATCGTGCGTCTCGATCGTGCCACGATGGCTATTACTTTTCTCCGTAAAACTGTTACCATGGCGACGCTAGACCCCAAAAACCGCCGAAAAACAGTCCCATAGGAATGAATGGGGAAAGGGTCAGACTTCAAACTTTTTTCTTCAGCGAACAAACAGACACAGCTCCCTCATACTTTCCCCTAGAAACTCCATTCAACTTGCAAAACACAGCAAATTTACCTGACTACATTTTCATAATTCATCATCATGTCAGAAAGTGTACCGTTTGTCCGTCAGATCGATTTATTCAGAGCCTGGAAAATGCCAAAAATCAGAGTTTAACATGGGTGTCTATTGCGTGCACTAGAGTGACACAACTACACACCTAGAGTGGAGAGCAGTTTGTTCAATTCAGAATGTTTTTGTTTTTTTTAATCGCGGTTGTGAGGGCTACGTTCACTCCACCGACATAATTTTTACAGCAAAACGTTGGAAATTTCGTCCCGGTCGTAGCAATGTGTGTCTTATGTCTGTGAGATTTGTACTTTTTGCTCCACGGCCTTAAATAGTTCCCCACCTCCCAAAATTCTCTCCATAGGGTCCAATGTTAATTTTCAGAGAAAAAAATCCTGAAAATGCAGAAAAAACTCTTGTGTTTAACTTGACGCTGATGGCCTTCTGAGTGGGCTAGAGACACAAAATTTGGACCGCTGTGATCCTTGCGAGCTCCTGCCGCCTCTGGTCCAAACCGCAAAGCCGTACTCCTTACGGTTCTTGAGTTATTCAGAGGAGTTCGGCATGGTCTCAGCTTGAAATCAATGGCAGTCAGTGAGAGCCAGTGTGGGAGACAGACCAGGGGCGCGCCTAGACTTTTCCATAGGGGTGCCCCATGGGGTGTTGAAGCCATGCAGGGGTGGCCAGCAGAATTAGGTGATATGAATGAACCTCCATCACCATAGCATCATTCACATGCAAAAATCTAAGCTCTACTCCTTACAGTTTTTTTTATACGAGAGGTGATTGGACAGGTCAGCTTATAATCAGAAGCATAGTGTGACAGAGCAGCTGTGTGTGTGTGTGTGTGTGTGTGTGTGTGTGTGTCAGGTGGGGGATCCACATAGACACACAGACAGGAAGCTCAGGCTGTTTCTTTCAAAAATAAAAGTCAGTTTTTTTCTAAATAAAAGCACCAAACCCTGGAGAAGTACATGTGTCCTCACAGGAAGCTGTGGCTATGACTGTCCTTTCAAAATAAAAGCCCGAACTCTGATTTAATCTTCACAGGAAACAAGGTCTGTTTGTTTGCAACATGAATCTGGGACAGGCACGCACGAAGTGCTTCGGTGCAGGAGAGGGTCAGCATGCATAAGGCGGAGCCATGTAGGTCCGGCATCATGTCTGCAGGCACATATTAAAATTTCTTCAGGAATTTTTTTTCTAATTATTATTATTCTCCAAGTTAAACCTGCTGAGTCACCTAAACAGGTACGTGCTCACCTGACAGGTTCCATGTTTCAGTGTATTTAAGAACTTCCTTTAAATCACAGGACTTCCTTAAACTACACTACTGTAGGTGCTCAGTAAGCACAATAACAACAGCTCCAACACCTGTTATATATATATATATATATATATATATATATATATATATATATATAAAAGTTTTCAGTGGAAGAATAACAACAATAGAAATAAACTCCAACAACCAATCAGGAGCCAGTTTAGATCCAGGGCTGTGCAAAAATGTCTCGTCATCATTTAGAAAATAAAACATTCTGACGGTGAATTAACTCAGAAAAAAAGACAACTTTTCTGTTAGTTCAGGTTACAGATGATGTCACCATCTCAGCATGGCAGTATTAAAGGTATTATTACAGCTTAATGCAGTAAAAGTACAGCAGTACACACACAGTACATACATATGTAGTATATTTAACATATTTGCTGTTGCTGTACAGCAATGAGGAGAATAATGATGCTGTTAAATTATTATTAAATGATTATTATTATTATAAATCATTGTAATTACACGTTAGTCATAGTTTATTAATAATATTGTAAAATTATTCTTTTCTATTCATGTCTGTGTTCTGATATTAAGTTTTGCGCTCATTGTATTTTTCTCATCTTTTTTATTTTTCTTTCATCACCTTTTTAAAACTTAACATCCTGATTCACTCAGTTACTGTTTCAACAGCAGCGCATCTATTTCTGTCTGATGTGAAGTAACTCAATTATTTTTCCATTAAGTGTCTGATTCAGAAGTTACACAAGAAACAAGAAAGAAAATTATCAAAGAGTTGCAGAGAAAAGTGAGAAGAGGACGGAGAGAAAGCACTGAAAGACGTAAACGTAAAAGTAGAAATACAAAGCAGAACTCACAGGTTGGCGCTGGTGTCACCTGAAGGTGATGAAGGGACGTGAACAGACTGCAGATGAAAGTGATAAGAGTTTCTCTCTCAGCTCCACTGACTTTAAACGTCTCACGTTTCCCCTGAAACTACCTTCAATATAAAGCCTGACGGTGCGTTCAGGTGCAGCTGCAAGCGTAGGAGCAGAAAACATCTGACTGGGTCGTTCTGAGGTTTCAAGTTTGTGAGAACTGGTTTCAGTCCTCTGCAAACAGGAAGCGCTAAACGCCAACTCAGCAAACGTTTGCTGGTCACATTTTAACAAATATTTGTGTAAAAGAATTACCTGCTAACAGAACATGAATAACAAATTAAAAAGTCCTTTGTGAGATCTGAAAAAAAGCCTCTGCTCATCGACAAAAAAAAAATATACATTACATTTAGAATAAAGTGACCTTTCTTTTTTTAAAAAAAATATTTCTCCACCTGGTGTTTTGCTTGAAGCTCCATCATTTATTGATATTCCATATTGGTTCTTAATACCTGAATGAAGCACTGCATTCAGTCCTCTTCCTGTCGCTCCTCGTCTCTCTATCTGTCTCAACCTGAAGTCCAAAGTCCTCCTTCATATCCTCATGCTGGATGAACCAGAGCAGCTGATCCTGAGTGGATTTATGGACATTTATCTTGGACGAACAACATGAAAGAATCCAGCATGAAACAAACTTCAGAGATCCATTTATTAACTCGTTTTAACTGTACAGATTAAATACTGAGGACAGAGGAGGTCCTGGAGGTCCTGGAGGTCAGGTCACCTCCTCCATGTAGTCCACTCCATGACTGAGGCTGAGCTGGGAGACGCTCAGGTCCTGAGTGCTTTCATCAAACTGCAGAAGAAACAACAGGTAGAGATGTTTCAGCGTTCACAGGCTGGAGGAGGTGAACAGCAGGAGGTCTGGTCACCTTGTCGCTGTGGTCCGGTCCCTCGATGGAAACCTCCTCGATCTCCTCTCCAATACTGAGCTCACTCTTGGACAGATCTGACCGATGGCTGCAACACATCAGGACGGTTTACTGTCACATTTCTAGCTTTTAGCTCACATCCATAAAACCTACCTGCAGGGATTCAATGAGAATATGATGATGATTTAATAAAACGAGCAGTGAAGAACCTGAGCTCAGGTCTTCAGTCTCACCTGTTGAAGTCATCATCGTATTCAACGTCATCATCTGAGGAACAAAGATGGAAAAGTTTCATTTGTGAAATTAATTATTAATTAACAGCTTAGAAGAGTTTCAGAGCATCTTTAACTCCTTTAAACCGAACTAGGGTTAGACACACACACACTACCTAAATGCACAGATCCAGTTTTCTCACTCTGAGCCTTTGACTCTCTGAAGACTTTCTCTCTGGAGTTTGATGCTCCTGCAGGAAGAAAAACTCAAGTCAGACATGAAGCAATAGTCCAGCTGCAGAGACAGAAACAGACCTATACAGGATTAAAATACAGTATGTTTAATATATGTTAATGTGTGTTTAGTATATTTACTGTATATTAATATACTGTATATTTCATATCTATAGAGAACTAATTTACAGTAGCATTCAATCTCAATTCAGAAATGATGGGATATTAATACATAGTTTATTTAATATCCAGAGAGCGATGGTTTTCAGGACTATAGGGGGTAAAACACTAATATAATAACTAAAGTAAATCTAATAAAATAACTATAATAACACTGATAAAATAATTATAACAACACTGATAAAATAACTATAATAACACTGATAAATCTAATAAAATAACGATAATAACACTGATAAAATAACTATAATAAATCTAATAAAATAACTATAATAACACTAATAAAACAACTATAATAACACTAATAAAATAACTATAATAACTCTGATAAAATAACTATAATAAATCTGATAAAATAACTATAATAACACTAATAAAATAACTATAATAACTCTGATAAAATAACTATAATAACTCTGATAAAATAGCTATAATAACACTGATAAAATAACTATAATAACACTGATAAAATAACTATAATAACACTATAAAATAACTATAATAACTCTGATAAAATAACTATAATAACTCTGATAAAATAACTATAATAAATCTGATAAAATAACTATAATAACTCTGATAAAATAACTATAATAACTCTGATAAAATAGCTATAACAAATCTAATAAAATAAATATAACAAATCTAATAAAATAACTACAATAACATTAATAAAATAACTATAATAAATCTAATAAAATAACTATAATAACACTAATAAAATAAATCTAATAAATCTAATAAAATAACTATAATAACACTAATAAAATAAATCTAATAAATCTAATAAAATAACTATAATAACACTAATAAAATAAATCTAATAAATCTAATAAAATAACTATAATAACACTGATAAAATAACTATAATAAATCTAATAAAATAACTATAATAACACTAATAAAACAACTATAATAACACTAATAAAATAACTATAATAACTCTGATAAAATAACTATAATAACACTAATAAAATAACTATAATAACTCTGATAAAATAGCTATAACAAATCTAATAAAATATATATAATAAATCTAATAAAATAACTATAATAACACTAATAAAATAACTATAATAAATCTAATAAAATAACTATAATAACACTAATAAAATAAATCTAATAAATCTAATAAAATAACTATAATAACACTAATAAAATAAATCTAATAAATCTAATAAAATAACTATAATAAATCTAATAAAATAACTATAATAACACTAATAAAATAAATCTAATAAAATAACTATAATAACACTAATAAAATAAATCTAATAAATCTAATAAAATAACTATAATAAATCTAATAAAATAACTATAATAACACTAATAAAATAAATCTAATAAATCTAATAAAATAACTATAATAACACTAATAAAATAAATATAATAAATCTAATAAAATAACTATAATAAATCTAATAAAATAACTATAATAACACTAATAAAATAAATCTAATAAATCTAATAAAATAACTATAATAACACTAATAAAATAAATATAATAAATCAAATAAAATAACTATAATAACACTAATAAAATAAATCTAATAAATCTAATAAAATAACTATAATAAATCTAATAAAATAACTATAATAACACTAATAAAATAAATCTAATAAATCTAATAAAATAACTATAATAACAATTCAATAAAATAACTATAATAAATCTAATAAAATAACTATAATAACACTAATAAAATAAATCTAATAAATCTAATAAAATAACTATAATAACACCAATAAAATAACTATAATAAATCTAATAAAATAACTATAATAACACTAATAAAATAAATCTAATAAATCTAATAAAATAACTATAATAACAATTCAATAAAATAACTATAATAAATCTAATAAAATAACTATAATAACACTAATAAAATAAATCTAATAAATCTAATAAAATAACTATAATAAATCTAATAAAATAACTATAATAACACTAATAAAATAAATCTAATAAATCTAATAAAATAACTATAATAACACCAATAAAATAACTATAATAAATCTAATAAAATAACTATAATAACACTAATAAAATAAATCTAATAAAATAACTATAATAACACTAATAAAATAAATATAATAAATCTAATAAAATAACTATAATAAATCTAATAAAATAACTATAATAACACTAATAAAATAAATCTAATAAATCTAATAAAATAACTATAATAACAATTCAATAAAATAAATATAATAAATCTAATAAAATAACTATAATAACACTAATAAAATAAATCTAATAAAATAACTATAATAACATCAATAAAATAAATATAATAAATCTAATAAAATAACTATAACAATAACATCATAACAATAATATCAGCTGACTGACCGTTCCTGCTGCAACTCTGCTCTGAGGCACTGCTTCCTCTTCCTCCTCCTCCTCCTCCTCCTGCTGCTGCTCCTCCTCCTCCTCCTGCTCCTGCTGCTCCTCCTCCTCCTCCTCTTGCTGCTGCTCCTCCTCCTGCTGCTGCTGCTCCTCCTCCTCCTGCTGCTGCTCCTCCTCCTCCTGCTGCTCCTTCTCCTCCTGCTGCTCCTCCTCCTCTTCCTCCTGCTGCTGCTCCTCCTCCTCTTCCTCCTGCTGCTGCTCCACCTGCTCCTCCTCCTCCTCCTGCTCCTCCCTGCCTCTCTGACAGGGCCCCGGCTGGACCCCCTCTGGCCCCAGACATCTCCACCTTCCTGGGACAGCAGAGGATGGAGGTTCAGCTCACTGACTGTTATTGTTTTTATCTCCATATAAATATATATATATATATATATATACAGTCATGGAAAAAATTATTAGACCACCCTTGTTTTCTTCAATTTTTTGTTAATTTTAATGCCTGGCTCAACTAAAGGTACATTTGTTTGGACAATTATAATGATAACAACAAAAATAGCTCATGAGAGTTTAATTTAAGAACTAAGGATTATTCATTTTCCATGGTTTTCTTGATAATAACCAAAATTACTTAAATTCTTACATCAATAGCTATGGCATTGTACCGCCAAAAACACTACTTTTAAGCATTCCATGTTTTCTTTTCTGTTTGCTTTAAACACATGATACATACAAGAGTTAATACTTGATTGCATAACCATTGTTTTTGATGACTGCAGCCATGCGTCTTGGCATGCTCTCCACCAGCTTCTGACATTGTTCTGCTGTCACAGCAGCCCATTCCTGTTGGACAAATTCAAACAAATTTTCTTTGTTTTTGGGCTTGTGGTTCTCCATTTTGAGTTTGATGATTTTCCACAGGTTTTCAATTGGATTAAGATCTGGTGATTGAGCAGGCCAAGGCATGGTGCGAATGTTGTGGTTCTCCATCCAGGCTTTAACTGACCTTGCCGTGTGGCAAGGGGCATTGTCTTGTTGGAAAATCCAGTCATTGGAGGCAGGAAAGAGTTTTCCAGTTGATGGAAGAAGACTGTTTTCAAGGGTAGTCCTGTACTTGACCTGGTTCATTCGGCCTTCACACAATTGCATTTGCCCTGTTCCACTCAGACTGAAACAACCCCAGATCATGACTGATCCACCCCCATGTTTTACTGTAGGGGCAAGACAGTCTGGGTTGTAAGCTTCTCCAGGCTTCCTCCTAACCAGTAAGTTGGCTGGAGTGGGCATCAATTCAAAATTGGATTCATCACTGAAGAGAACCTTAGCCCAATCATCAACAGTCCAATCCTTGTGGTCTCGAGCAAAGAGTAACCGGGCCTTCCTCTGCCTTTCATTGATGAAGGGCTTCTTGCGTGCTCTGTGTGACTTCAAACCAGCTTCAACAAGTCGGTTTCGAACTGTCCTTGCCGAGCAAGTCACATTTCTCGACAGTGCCCACTCATTTTTAAGGTCCCTGGAGGTCTGACGACGATTCCTGACACAGGAACGGATGAGTGCACGGTCATCTCGTGGGGTAGAAAGACGCTTCCTGCCACGGCCAGGTAGCAATTTGGTAGTGCCATGTTCAGCTTGTTTTTTTGTTGGAATGAACGGCTGTCTTGGAGATCTTCAGTTTTTTCGCTACCTGTCTCTCACTCATGCCAATTTCCAGCAGTGCCAAGATGGCTGCCTTTGTTGCTTCACATAATTCTTTTGTTTTAGGCATTATGTGAGAGCTGACAACTTCTGAGTTGTGCTACGGCTTGAATGTAAGCAGGAAACCACTCTAGGCCTTTGCATGTGCAGTGCTGCTTGTGACATGAAATGGCCTCTTATATACCCTGGGAATCAATTGCTTAAGAATGTCAAATAGGACATAAAGTATTATGTGACCAGCTGCA
This sequence comes from Synanceia verrucosa, assembly GCA_029721515.1. Classification (NCBI taxonomy): domain Eukaryota; kingdom Metazoa; phylum Chordata; class Actinopteri; order Perciformes; family Synanceiidae; genus Synanceia; species Synanceia verrucosa. The sequence goes on from CM056570.1 coordinate 345,554, forward strand.
TTTTTGTTGTGTTCATTGTATTATACGTTTAGTGGTACCAGATATTAGAATGAACAAGAAATTGAAGAAAACAAGGGTGGTCTAATAATTTTTTCCATGACTGTATATATATATATATATATATATATATATATATATTTATATATACACACACACACACACACATACATACATATACATATGCATATATACGTATATATATATATATGTATATATATATATATATGTGTGTGTATACATATACACACGTGTGTATATATATATATATACACGCACGTGTATATATATACACACGTGTGTATATATACTATGTGTATATATACGTATAAATATATATAAATACGTATATATACACATACATATATATACACGTGTGTATATATATATAATGTATATATACACGTATAAATATATATAAATATGTATATATACACACGTGTGTATATATATATATATACACATATATACATATATATATATATACATACGTGTATGTATATACACATATATACGTATATGTGTATATACTTACATATGTATATACATATATATATATATATATATATATATATATATATATATATATATATACATAGACATACATACATACACACATATATACATATAGATATATATATATATATATATATATACACATATACATACATACACACATATATATATATATATATATATACACACACACAAATACACATATACATACATACATACATACATACATACATATATATATATATACACACACACACACACACACACACACATATATATGGTGTGGCACGGTGGTGTAGTGGTTAGCACTGTCACCTCACAGCAAGAAGGTACCGGGTTCTGTGTGGGTTCTCTCTGGTACTCCGGCTTCCTCCCACCATCCAAAAACATGCATGGGGATTAGGTTAACTGGTTAATTTAAATTGAGCGTAGGTGTGAATGTGAGTGTGAGTGGTTGTCTGTCTCTGTGTGTCCTGTGATGAACTGGACACTTGTCCAGGGTGTACCCTGTCTTTCACCCTAAGACAGCTGGGATAGACTCCAGCCCCCCTGACCCTATGAGAGGATAAGCGGGAGATAATGGATGGATGGATATAGGTATGTATGTATCAGGGCAAAGGTCTGCCTCTCACCAGCCGTAGGTCTTCTGTGGTTTAGGTAACGGGTCGTCGAAGAACGAATCCCCATCGTCAGGGTCATCCTGCACCTCCAGGTCCAAGTCCAGGTCCAGGTGGTCCTTCTTCTCGCTGTCTCTGGAGACCAGCTGCTGGAAGTCCACTCTAGCCAGAGACTCCACGTCGTCTGAGTCCTGAAGGACACATCAGTTACTGATCCATTATTGGAGCTGGTCTCTGAGACTTCATGATTCATGTTTTACTGTTTTTAGTCTAGTTGTTACAGTCAGATTATAACCGACCAGTCTGTCTTTTCATTATCAGAAAACATGATTTAAACAAGACAGATTTTACCTGAAAGAGCAACAGAAGAACGATTTCAGCATTTTACTGTGAAATTAAGCTAATTTACGATGGGAATGTTTTTCAAGGCTGAAGAGAAAACACAGGAGACTCATTCATTCATTCATTCAGCAGGTGAGTCTGGTTGTACCTGTCCTACAGGTGGAGGACTGGTCTCCTCCTCAGGACTCAGACCTCCATCACAGTCCAGAACCACCTGAACAAAGACCAGGTTAGTTGTAGTTTCATTCAGTGTTAGAGAACTACATTTCTAGCTTAACTGAGCTTAGCTCTTTGTAAACCGTTGACTTCCATCCATATTTACCTCAGATTAAAGGTCTGTGCTGCGCTCAGTTTTCAGTGAAGCTGAAGCTGACTTTCAGTCAGCATATTCTGTTAAGGTCCATCATTATTTAGCTTAGCTTAGCCTAGCACACAGAGAGTAAGCTGACACTTACCACACTTCTGCACTGGGAGAAGAGATGCATGTAGAAGCCCAGGAACATCTGGAAGTCTATCGCTGTGACACCAAACAACAATAAACAAGAGTCAGCTGATATCCTGTTTTCAAAATACACCCAAAAGACCTGAAACCAGAGACCAGAGGGGGACCAAATCTCAAATCTTGGCACTCAAATAATGATTCAAGTCCTAAACAAGTCAGGTAGATCTTCTGGATCTGTCCTACACCCTAAATGGTTATTCTGAAGTCCCTGACTCTGCTGGTCTTCAGGTCTTCAGTCTAAAGTCCCTGACTCTGCTGGTCTTCAGGTCTTCAGTCTAAAGTCCCTGACTCTGCTGGTCTTCAGGTCTTCAGGTCTTCAGTCTAAAGTCCCTGATTCTGCTGGTCTTCAGGTCTTCAGTCTAAAGTCCCTGACTCTGCTGGTCTTCAGGTCTTCAGTCTAAAGTCCCTGACTCTGCTGGTCTTCAGGTCTTCAGTCTAAAGTCCCTGACTCTGCTGGTCTTCAGGTCTTCAGTCTAAAGTCCCTGACTCTGCTGGTCTTCAGGTCTTCAGTCTAAAGTCCCTGACTCTGCTGGTCTTCAGGTCTTCAGTCTAAAGTCCCTGACTCTGCTGGTCTTCAGGTCTTCAGTCTAAAGTCCCTGACTCTGCTGGTCTTCAGGTCTTCAGTCTAAAGTCCCTGACTCTGCTGGTCTTCAGGTCTTCAGTCTAAAGTCCCTGACTCTGCTGGTCTTCAGGTCTTCAGTCTAAAGTCCCTGACTCTGCTGGTCTTCAAGTCTTCAGTTTTACCTTTAGAGAAGGTCTTGTCTGCAGCTCTGAGCTCATCAGTGATGAATCTCTCCAACATGTTGCTGCAGGTTGAGTAAAGACATTTAAAATTTTATTAAAACTGTCAAAATGAACACATAAACATGGATGAGATTAGCAGCAGAGTTGGAGTCCAGTGGTCAGATGGTCTAAGAAGTCCTAAAGGCAAAGCTTCACAACGTGCTTTCATGTTTAATGTGTTCAGCCTCTCAAATACATTTTCACTGTTTGCTGTCTCACTGCACACAAAGGGAGGAAGCACTGAGTCAGTAAAGAGGCTGAAATGACAAATAAAACACTATTAAAGCTTCTATAGCAGAATAGAAACAGAGTAAGACATTTACTCTCTTCATGAGCCACAGTTCCCCTGTCATGTCCTTAAAGGACAGGTGACTTTTTCATGACAGTACAGTAGCTACTGCTGATACATGTCTTAACAACAACAACAAGGTTCCCTACTTGTTCAAACCAGGGAACAGATCTGTGAAGACTTTCTTCAGATCCTCTTTTAGGACTGAGCCACTCCTGTCCTGAAGGACAAGGACAACAACAAAACAACAACAACAACAACCATTAACATCAACAAAGCCGGCTGTGATTGGCCAGGGGCTAATGACATCATACAGGTGTTGGCGCTCACCTTGTCATAGAAGTCAAACTTGTTGCGAGCGAGTGAGATGTGTTTCTGAGACGGTTCCTATGATACCAGAGAAATTAATATTATTATTGTTGTTTATTGTTTACTTCAAGTCAGATAAAAGTACAGAGGATGGAAGCTGCTTAAATGTTATATAAATACATAAATATGCATGTAAGTGTAGTAAAATAATACTGAAAATAAATGATTTCATTGAAAAAAATGTGACTACTTTGGTTTGCAGCTTCATTTCTGCTTATTTTTGCTGAGTCTCCCTTTTAGATATCTTTATTATTTTTAAGCTACTCGTTTATTTGCATTTATTTTATTATTATTATTTTAATGTGCTAATTTAATTCACCATTTATGTATTTACATACTACTACATTTAGATTATAACCTCTGCCCAGGAGGTTATGTTTTCACCGAGGTCTATTTATTTCTTTGTATGTATGCTGTTTGGAAAGTTTTTGACAAAATTTTCAGGGTTGGCCAGAAGTGGCCGAATTTAAAACTGATTAATTATTGGTGGTGCCGTCGAATCGGATTCGATCACCACCGAAAATTTATCAGTTTTGTCAAAATTTTGTCAAAAACTTTCCATAGCTTTTTGAGTTACTTTGCAAACCAACAAACATACAAACAAATAAAAAAGCCGTGGTGAAAACATAACTTCCTTGGTGGCAGGAGTAACATTAAATAAAAAAGTCGCTGCTGCCATGGGTGAGGTCTGCATTCTCTGAGTGCTTTTCTAGGTTTTATATTCTTCAGTGAAGAGCTGAAACCATTCTAATATTATATGTATTCTAATTTCCTTTAATGGAATAAACATTTATGTATTGAATTCATTCTGGTACACAAGACAATTAATGTATTTTACTATAGTAGTAGTAACACTAGTAGTTGTGGTAGTGTGCAGTAGTACTATACAGCAGTATTACAGCAGCAGTAGTAACACAGTAGTACTGTGTCAGTGTCATATCAACAGGAAACCACAGACTGATCTCACCTTGAGGACGTCTCCGACTACCTGATCAACAAAACAGGAAAGATGATGTTCAGCACAATCAATCAATAAAGCAACAGATACAAATAAAATAAACAGAATGAACACAATAAAAAATACAAATAGGATAAACATAATATACATGCTAATACTAATAAACAGAATAAACTAGGGATGCAACATATCATATAACATATCGTCTGAGGAGTAAAACATTTGTCTAGTTGCTATTTCAATTTTTTAAGATGAAAACAAATGTTGTGTGTTGACTAGAACAACAGTTATTACTGTAGCTGGGCTCTACCATAATAACTGTTATTACCTCACTCTGACACCTCTCTTCGACTGCATGTGCATGTTTGTTTCATAACTTGTGTGTGATGTGCAACTGAAAAATAATAACAGAGCGAAAACCGTAATTTCCCCTTTGAGGGATCAACAAAAGTAAGTTTTCTTCTTCTATCTCCCAGCTGGAAATGTCACCTTCATTTTTATGATCAAAATGTCCTCACAGGAGGACATTTGTGTTGAGTTAAACTGGACTTTATTTAGTTCCTCACCTGCTCCAGGTGATAATGGTTGATAAACAGCAACACTGTTGCTTAGTTTACGCAGTTTAAATCATTTTTAGTCTGTACAGAATTTTATCACATATTGATATTGGTAAATATTAGTTATTGGCCATAACAGCAACATTAATATTGGATATCAGTATCAGCCAAAATATTCATATTGGTGCACCCCAGAATAAGTAGAACAAAATAACAAGCAGAATAAATCAACAAAATAATGAACAGAACAAAAATAACAAACAGACCTCATCTCACTGAAGTATTTGAGACCATCAGCAGAAGAAAAGTAACTCAAACATCTACTGCTGTACCTCAGTAGAGGTACTCCATGAATGCTGACAGCTGATTGGTTGATTGTCTCACCTGAGCTCGTCTTTGTCGTCCCCTCCTGACCAGCTCCAGCAACAGAGGACACTTCCTGTTATCCTCCAAATCCAGGAGACCCAGATCTCTGCAGACCAGGTCCCTACTGTCCAGACTGTTGGTCTGCAGGAGGACAGGAGGAGGAAAGAGGAGAACAAGAGGATGAAAAGAGGAGGAGAGGAGGAGGACAACAACAGGATAGGAAGAGGAGAGGAGGACAGGAGGAGTAGAGAGGATGAGAAGAGGAGGACAAGAGGAGGAGAGGAGGACAACAAGAGGATAGGAGGAGGAGAGAGGAGAGGAGGAAGACAGAAGGACAGGACATGTTTACCTGTGACTTGTTAGTTCAGGTTGTTTAGATTCTGCAGCTACTTCATATTTTTATTAAAGCTTCTCTTCTCATTTTATCAACATTGATACTTCAAAAGAAAAATAATTCCGATGTTATTTATGGTGCTCAACCAAGTTTCTGTCCATGTCCCCTCCATGTCCTGTCTCAGAGTCCTCAGACTCACCCAGTTGATCTCTGGCTGGAACACAGCAAGGCTGAAGTCCAGGTTAAAGACCTGCAGGAAGTCCACAATGAGACTGGCCACCAGACGGCCTGCAGGGAGTCAGCATCCATATTGAATAGATTCAACATTATTTATTACCTGAACAGATTCAACATTATTTATTACCTGAAAAAAAATCAATGTTGTTAAGTACCTGCGGAGATTTAATATTATTTATTAACTGAATATAAGTCATATTGTTTATTGAATGCATACATTCAAGGAATTAATGTGGCTTCAGGTTCTTTCTTCATCCAAATGGAACTGAGAGAAGCTGAACCCAGTCTGAAGGCTCACAGCACCACCATGTGGTGGAATAAAGTACAGCTCCTCTCATCATGGAGCACCTCAAGAGATACTCACATGGTGTATACTCTGCAATAGTTCAGTGTAGAATGTTACAGCACATTTACAGTACAGTGTAGTACAACACAGACCTAATATGGTATAACAGTGTATAGTTCACTTTTCTAATAAAGCACAGTACTAGAATAGTATAATACGGTGTATATTTCTGCAGACAACACCAAGAAACAAAAGAGAAGAAATGACTCACCATCTTTAGTGTTGAGGCATTTCTTCAGGTTTTCATTGATCAGTGGCGTTTTATTCTAGAAGAAACAATAAAGCTGATGTTAGCTTCAGAGCAACATCTGGACAGGTAACAGGAAATGAGCGACAGGTAACAGGAAGTGAACGCCCACCTCCAGTTTTTCCTGCTCCTCCATCGCCAGGAACACTGCAGCCCTCATCTCTGCCTGCAGGCAGAACAATCATATTTTTTGTGAGCAGTTCAGCACTGTAAAGATCCCACAGCCACAACATCATATTTTTGTTATTGTTGTTTGTTGGTGGCGCGCACAGACGCAGCGGCTCGGTGCTTCCACTCTTTTTGTTTGTTGTCTGGGCGTACCAACGTAATTTTGTGGGATTTCTGCAAACAGTTGTGCATTGACAACAAAACCTCCTTAAATATAACAACGAACACATGGACGGTCATAACTAGTTTGATTCTGGCTCCAATCACTGACTCAGGTATCAAAGAAAAACAGCTTAGTAAAGTTCATGTTTCGTCATCAGCAGACATGAGTCAGACATTGTTTATGTCAAGGTAAGAGACTATAAATCTTTCATATACTGTAGCTGAAAATTAAGTTACAGCTTGATAAACATTGAAATACTCTCTATTAAATTTTACTGTGCAAATAATTACATATTTTATTCAGGTGTTTGAGGATTCACTTTGTTCACATATTTTGTTTGTTTGTTTTTTTTCCCTTTTCTTTTCAGAAATATGAGAGGAATCAGTGGTGGAAGATGAATCCACTTTCACTGCAGTAAAACAGGTGACACAACAGTGTAGAGATATCAGCTTTTACTCCAGTATACTCGAGTAAAAGTACAAAGGAATAACACATATATTAATTATACTATGTTATTATCATCTTTATTATTACTTCTACTGCAGTATTAGCTGTATTATTGTGTTCAGTCGGTAAAGGCGGAACTCATTTTAATGGATTTACATCCTGCTGCTGGTTTAATCTACAATAATAAAACCATGTATTTATGAATGGATAATGGATTTAAGGAACATAAGTTATTACATAAACAAAGGGCAGTAAACGTACAGCTACTCAGATGAAGTGGAGAAATATAAAGTAGCAGAACATGGAGACAATAACAAAGAGTAAAAATACTCCTAAACTGAAGTAGTAGTTAGTACCTGCTGTTACAGTATTTTATCATTAGCATGCTACATTTACCTGGTAGCTGACGTACGTTTACCTACCATTTTAAACCCGTACAATTGCCGTCTTTTAACTTTATACTTTAACGGGAAAGTTGCGATAAACACCCGAAACGTACAGCTCTGTAAAGAAAGTTAATACGACTGACGCTGAGCTGCCAGTCGTTGAGCTAACATTAGCCTAGCCTAGCACTGCTAGCCGGCTGGCAGCTGAATTGTGTGTTCCCGACCTTGAGTTTGTTGAGGACTCCGTTGTTCTCCAGGTTCTGGATCAACAGGTCCCGCAGCTCAGTGTCATCCTCTGTAGCTGACATGTTTAGTTTGAAGCTAACTGCTGACAGGCAGGATCAACAAACCTAAAGCTAGCTGCTAACAGACAGATCATCAAACATGAAGCTAGCTACAAACAGACATGACCATAGACTGATCAACAAACCTAAAGCTAGCTGCTAACAGATGGGACCACAGAAAACCTGAAGCTAGCTGCTAACAGATAGGACCATACACAACCTGAAGCTAGCTGCTAACAGATAGGACCATACACAACCTGAAGCTAGCTGCTAACAGATAGGGTCAACAAACCTGAAGCTAGCTGCTAACAGATAGGACCATACACAACCTGAAGCTAGCTGCTAACAGATAGGACCATACACAACCTGAAGCTAGCTGCTAACAGATAGGACCATACACAACCTGAAGCTAGCTGCTAACAGATAGGACCATACACAACCTGAAGCTAGCTGCTAACAGATAGGGTCAACAAACCTGAAGCTAGCTGCTAACAGATAGGACCATACACAACCTGAAGCTAGCTGCTAACAGATAGGACCATACACAACCTGAAGCTAGCTGCTAACAGATAGGACCATACACAACCTGAAGCTAGCTGCTAACAGATAGGGTCAACAAACCTGAAGCTAGCTGCTAACAGACAGGACCCATAGGACCATATAGTCTAATCAACAGACACCCGGAAGTGTCTCCTTTACCTACTGTTTTATGATGGCGGACTCCCGCCACAGGGCGGCACGGTGGTGTAGTGGTTAGCACACAGCAAAAAGGTACCGGGTTCGATTCCCGGCCCGGGGAGTTAGCATGTTCTCCTCATGTCTGTGTGGGTTCTCTCTGGTACTCCGGCTTCCTCCCACCATCCAAAAACATGCATGGGGATTAGGTTAACTGGTTAATTTAAATTGACCGTAGGTGTGAATGTGAGTGTGAGTGGTTGTCTGTCTCTATGTGTCCTGTGATGAACTGGACACTTGTCCAGGGTGTACCCTGTCTTTCACCCTAAGACAGCTGGGATAGGCTCCAGCCCCCCTGACCCTATGAGAGGATAAGAGGGAGAAGATGGATGGACTCCCCACCTACCGGACGGAGACGTCAGATTATTATACCAGATATTATTATTCTTTAGAGATGATTAATAATTTAGATATTATTTAATAATATAAATGACCTGAACTGTTGAAAAATGTTGATGGTGCTGAATATATATATATATATATATATATATATATATATATATATATATATATATATATATATATATACTGTATATTGCATTGTATTGGACACAGGAGAAGGAAACTGGATGATAGAACGAAATGTTGGGAGATAAATGAAAATATAGAGCAAAAAAACAAGTTTTTCACTTTTCAGTCTGAGCCAGTCTGAGCCAGGGCCAAAAGTAAGTTAAAACAGGTTTAGTGAGGAGGAGGAGGAGGATAACCAAAGAGGAAGAGGAGGATAAAAGAATAAAACAGAGGAGGAAGGAGCGGGGAGGGATGTGAGGGGGAGAGGAGGAGGAGGAGGAGAACGGAGCATCAGCAACATCAGCAGCATCAGCAGCAGGACTCACTGACTCGCAGACCTCCTCTCTCTCGGCGGATCACGGAGCCTCCGCCGCCGTCTCTGAGCTACTGCAGCCGGACACAGAAGCCTCGGAGCCATGGCCGCTGAGGAGAGCCAATCCACGGCCTGTACCGGTTCCAGCCTCCTGCAGCCGCTCAGCGAGATCACCAACCTGCCGCTGGACCAGGTAAGACCCACCGGTTAGATCCACCGGTTAGACATACAAGGACCGGCTGCTGGGCTCCGGGGCAGAGACCGGCTGTTGGACACACACATGTCGCGTTAAGAGCGACAACAACGGGAAATAAACGGAGCAGGGGAGCGACAGAGGAGGTCCAAGATGGATGGAGGCCTCAGATCAGACTAAGACAGCCCATAATAAGAGGTAGAAAGATGGGAGGTGGAGAGGAGAGAGAGGACGTGTGTGTGTGTGTGTGTGTCAGTAGTTAACCCTGGTGTGTTTTTCCCCTCTCGTTGTCTGGCAGGTGAACTTTGTGGTGTGTCAGCTCTGTGCTTTGCTATCAGCCTTCTGGTTCCGTCTCTTCCTTCATCCCAGTAAAACGAGTCCCTTCATCAGACACGTGGTCGCAACTTTACTGGGAGTCTACTTCGCTTTCTTCTGCTTCGGCTGGTGAGATGGATGATGGATGGAGTCAAAGTTCATTATATGCTGTACAGAGGTGCAATATAATCATAGATACACTGAAAATAAAAACAGTAATGGAATAAAATGAACACAATATTAAAATACAAATATAAAAATAAAAACAAAAGAAGACTTGAAGGGAAGATAGGAAATAAAAGATGAAGGACAAAGACCAAGGTTCCTCATCCAGCTGGGACTGATCTCTTTTTTTTATGGTGTTTTAACATCTGAAAGGTTCAGTTAGTTCAGGATTATCAGGATGATGTAGTTCAAGCTTAATGATTTATTAACGTTTCATGCAGAGTGACATCAGCCAGTCAACACCTAGCAGCTTCTCTTTTGTCTGATTGGCTGCTGAGGTTTCACTTCCTGTGTTTTCCAGGTACGCCCTTCACTTCCTGCTTCAGAGCGGACTCACCTACGGCATCATGATCCTGACTGGAGTCCAGCACATGCACAAGTGAGTCACTGATTCTTCTGATGTTCGGAGGATCAGGTCTCTGGTTCTGGGTTCCTGAGGAGGAGGAAGAGTCATTTGTCAGTGGTTCATCCTGAACATGACTTCATGTTGTCATGGAGATGGTTGCGTTATGGAGATGGTTGTATTATAGGATATCTTTAGGGAGTCAAAGAGAACTGGTTCACAGTTCCTGTTTATGGTCCATGACCTGAGATCTGGTCCATGGCCTAAAGACCTGGTTCATTACCTAAAGACCCGGTTCATGACCTAAGATCTGGTCCATGACAGAAATACCTGGTCCATAATCTAAGACCTGGTCCATGATGTAAAAACCTGGTCCATCATCTAAGACCTGGTCTATAACAGATTGTGAAAACCGTCACCAGACGACTGATCCCAAACTTAACCATTCATCCTGTGTGATGTCATGACGATGTCACAGTAGACCCAGCCTGTATGAGGCGCTGACCCCACTGTGTGTCCTCAGGTACTGCCTCCTGGTGGCTCTCAGCTATCTGAGTCTGTGTCAGATCACCAGAGTCTACGTCTTCGACTACGCCATGTACACCGCCGACTTCACAGGGTGAGACCTTTCACACCTCACCTACACCTAATCTACACCTTTCACACCTAATCTACACCTTTCACACCTCACCTACACCTAATCTACACCTTTCACACCTCACCTACACCTAATCTACACCTTTCACACCTAATCTACACCTTTCACATCTCACCTACACCTAATCTACACCTAATCTACACCTTTCACACCTAATCTACACCTAATCTACACCTTTCACACCTAATCTACACCTTTCACACCTCACCTACACCTAATCTACACCTTTCACACCTAATCTACACCTTTCACACCTCACCTACACCTAATCTACACCTTTCACACCTCACCTACACCTAATCTACACCTAATCTACACCTTTCACACCTAATCTACACCTTTCACACCTAATCTACACCTTTCACACCTCACCTACACCTAATCTACACCTAATATACATCTTTCACACCTCACCTACACCTAATCTACACCTTTCACACCTAATCTACACCTAATCTACACCTTTCACACCTAATCTACACCTTTCACACCTCACCTACACCTAATCTACACCTTTCACACCTCACCTACACCTAATCTACACCTTTCACACCTAATCTACACCTTTCACACCTCACCTACACCTAATCTACACCTAATCTACACCTTTCACACCTACTCTACACCTTTCACACCTCACCTACACCTAATCTACACCTAATCTACACCTTTCACACCTAATCTACACCTTTCACACCTCACCTACACCTAATCTACACCTAATCTACACCTTTCACACCTAATCTACACCTTTCACACCTCACCTACACCTAATCTACACCTAATCTACACCTTTCACACCTCACCTACACCTAATCTACACCTTTCACACCTAATCTACACCTTTCACACCTCACCTACACCTAATCTACACCTTTCACACCTAATCTACACCTTTCACACCTAATCTACACCTTTCACACCTCACCTACACCTAATCTACACCTTTCACACCTCACCTACACCTAATCTACACCTAATCTACACCTTTCACACCTAATCTACACCTTTCACATCTCACCTACACCTAATCTACACCTAATCTACACCTTTCACACCTCACCTACACCTAATCTACACCTAATCTACACCTTTCACACCTAATCTACACCTTTCACACCTCACCTACACCTAATCTACACCTTTCACACCTCACCTACACCTAATCTACACCTTTCACACCTAATCTACACCTTTCACACCTCACCTACACCTAATCTACACCTTTCACACCTACTCTACACCTTTCACACCTCACCTACACCTAATCTACACCTAATCTACATCTTTCACACCTAATCTACGCCTTTCACACCTAATCTACACCTTTCACACCTAATCTACACCTAATCTACACCTTTCACACCTAATCTACACCTTTCACACCTCACCTACACCTAATCTACACCTAATCTACACCTTTCACACCTCACCTACACCTAATCTACACCTTTCACACCTAATCTACACCTTTCACACCTCACCTACACCTAATCTACACCTAATCTACACCTTTCACACCTCACCTACACCTAATCTACACCTAATCTACACCTTTCACACCTAATCTACACCTTTCACACCTCACCTACACCTAATCTACACCTTTCACACCTAATCTACACCTAATCTACACCTTTCACACCTAATCTACACCTTTCACACCTACTCTACACCTTTCACACCTCACCTACACCTAATCTACATCTTTCACACCTAATCTACGCCTTTCACACCTAATCTACACCTAATCTACACCTTTCACACCTAATCTACACCTTTCACACCTCACCTACACCTAATCTACACCTTTCACACCTAATCTACACCTTTCACACCTCACCTACACCTAATCTACACCTAATCTACACCTTTCACACCTAATCTTCACCTTTCATACCCCACCTACACCTTTCACACCTAATCTACACCTTTCACACCTCACCTACACCTAATCTACACCTTTAACACTTAATCTACACCTTTCACACCTCACCTACACCTAATCTACACCTTTCACACCTAATCTACACCTTTCACACCCAATCTACACCTTTCACACCTCACCTACACCTAATCTACACCTAATCTACACCTTTCACACCTAATATACACCTTTCACACCTAATATACACCTTTCATACCCCACCTACACCTCATCTACACCTAATCTACACCTTTCACACCTAATCTACACCTTTCACACCTCATCTACACTTAATCTACACCCAATCTACACCTTTCACACCTAATCTACACCTTTCACACCTCACCTACACCTAATCTACACCTAATCTACACCTTTCACACCTCACCTACACCTAATCTACACCTAATCTACACCTTTCACACCTAATCTACACCTTTCACACCTCACCTACACCTAATCTACACCTTTCACACCTAATCTACACCTTTCACACCTCACCTACACCTAATCTACACCTTTCACACCCCACCTACACATAATCTGCACCTAATCTACACCTTTAACACCTAATCTACACCTTTCACACCTCACCTACACCTAATCTACACCTTTCACACCCCACCTACACCTAATCTACACCTTTCACAGCTCACCTACACCTAATCTACACCTTTAACACCTAATCTACACCTATCACACCCCACCTACACCTAATCTACACCTTTCACACCTAATCTACACCTTTCATACCCCACCTACACCTAATCTACACCTAATCTACACCTTTCACACCTAATATACACCTTTCACACCTAATATACACCTTTCATACCCCACCTACACCTCATCTACACCTAATCTACACCTTTCACACCTAATCTACACCTTTCACACCTCATCTACACTTAATCTACACCCAATCTACACCTTTCACACCTAATCTACACCTTTCACACCTCACCTACACCTAATCTACACCTTTCACACCCAATCTACACCTTTCACACCTCACCTACACCTAATCTACACCTAATCTACACCTTTCACACCTAATCTACACCTTTCACACCCCACCTACACCTAATCTACACCCTTAAACACTTAATCTACACCTTTCACACCTCACCTACACCTAATCTACACCTTTCACACCCCACCTACACATAATCTGCACCTAATCTACACCTTTAACACCTAATCTACACCTTTCACACCTCACCTACACCTAATCTACACCTAATCTACACCTTTCACACCCCACCTACACCTAATCTACACCTTTAACACCTAATCTACACCTATCACACCCCACCTACACCTAATCTACACCTTTCACACCTAATCTACACCTTTCATACCCCACCTACACCTAATCTACACCTAATCTACACCTTTCACACCTCACCTACACCTAATCTACACCTTTAACACCTAATCTACACCTATCACACCCCACCTACACTTAATCTACACCTTTCACAGCTCACCTACACCTAATCTACACCTTTCACAGCTCACCTACACATACTCTACACCTTTCACACCCTACCTACACCTAATCTACACCTTTAACACCTAATCTACACCTTTCACACCTCACCTACAACTAATCTACACCTTTAACACCTAATCTACACCTTTCACACCTAAGCTACACCTTTCACAGCTCACCTACACCTAATCTACACCTTTCACACCTAAGCTACACCTTTCACAGCTCACCTACACCTAATCTACACCTTTCACACCTCACCTACACCTTTCACAGCTCACCTACACCTAATCTACACCTTTCACAGCTCACCTACACCTTTCACAGCTCTTCTAATCCAGCTGTGCTGTCGCTCCCCTGCAGCCCCATGATGGTGATCACTCAGAAGATCACCAGCCTGGCGTTTGAAATCCATGACGGTGAGATCAGAGTCGTGCAGAGCAGGAAGTTGATATCAGGTTTAGGTTTCTATCTGCAGTCTATATTAATTTCTCTGTATTTACTTTGAGCAGGAATGGCTCGGAAAGAGGAACATCTGACTGCAGGTCAGAAGATTCTGGCCATAAGGTTTGTTTGATTTTTCATATTTACTTTCAAATACATATATATAATATATTAGTGTTGTCATTCTCCTCCATGACCTCTGGTCCTGTGTCTCCAGGAGGATGCCCAGTCCTCTGGAGTACTTCAGCTACATCTGCAACTTCATGGGGATCCTGGCCGGACCCACCTGCTCCTACAACGACTACATCGCCTTCATCGAGGGTGACCCTCATCGCCATAGAAACCAGGAGGTCGGCAGGAAGTCTGAGGGCAAGCTGATGCTGAGCGAGCCCTCACCAAACGTAAGACACATGACCTCAGATACTGTCAGAAATCATATCAGTCACTGTCATTGAGTCACATCATTCTGAGACCAGGAGATCCATGCTGTTCAGTATCAATGTCAGGAATATTTGGAATGATTACATATATATATATATATATATATATATATATATATATATATAACATATATATGTAATAATATATATATATATATATATACATGTTTACATAAATGCACACAAGATCAGATCAGCTGTAGGAACAGCAGCACATCAGTCCAGTGGATGTCTGTACAGCCATGATACTGAGTCCAGGTTTTCAGCTGAAACCTGAACCTGCTGAGGCTCTGTAGACCACAGTCACCTCCTGCAGAAAGACCTCAGACAAACATCTGGAACCACAGCTGGTCTGTTCATGATTCAGAGACTAGAACCTGAAGAACTGTGTCTTCTCAGATGGAGGTAGTCCGTAAAGTGGCCACATCCTTCTTCTGCCTCCTCGTCTTCCTGTCGGTGTGTAAAGTTTTTCCTGTCGAGCGAAACATTGACGACGACTTCATCGCCAGCACACCGTTCTACGCACAGGTGGTCTACCTGTACCTGTCCATGCTGACCACCAGACCCAAGTACTACTTTGTCTGGACGCTCGGTGGGTGCCAGATCCACATGGGTCCTGCTTGGCTCTATTCTGGTTCTACTGGTCTTTATTATATCCAAAGAGCAAAGAAGAGGCAAGTGGACTGGCTCGCTTTCTGGAGACATTTCACCTCAAGGACCAGGTCTGAGGTCAGGGCCATGTCTGAGGTCATGTACCAGGTCAAAGGTCATGGACCAGGACTCAGTCAAGCCTCCAGGAAGTGAGCCAGGCCCAGAAAGATCTTTTCCCAGACTTAACATCTAGTTCTGATTTATTATTGAGGTGAATCAGGACTGAAAGAGTCCAGGTGACTCTCTTCTTTGCTCTTTGGATTGACCAGGACCTCTTTAATCTATTTCAGGTTCAGCTGCTGAGTTTATTCTATTACTGTCTTATTATAGTAACACAGGTCAGGCTGCTGATATTATTCAGGTGTTTTTATATTTAACAGTCGTCGTCGCAGTTCGAAGGTATCTTCTGTCTCTCATTGGCTGACATGTCCATTAACCTCACTAACACGTCTCTTTTTAACCTCAGCTGATGCCATCAACAACGCAGCCGGCTTCGGCTTCAATGGCTACAACAATGACGGCTCTCCTCGCTGGGACCTCATCTCCAACCTGAGGATCCTCAACATTGAGGTCTGGACTGTCAGAGATCTGATCTGTCAGAGATCAGGACTGTCAGAGATCTGGTCTGTCAGGGATGAGGACTGTCAGGGATCAGGACTTTCTGGATATTCAAGGATTCAAGGATTTTTATTGGCCACCAACAGTTAAGACACATTAGAATTCTTGTGCAGGGCTCTCACAGTCAAGAGTTTAGATAATAGACAAGACTTAAGAAAAGAAATCACTATACAGGATGAAGAAAAATATATAAGAATATAAAATATATATAAAAAATAAATATGGAAACAATGTCCACATCTGGGAGTGAGGCAATAAATATATATATATATATATATATATATATATATATATATATATATATATATATATATGTAAAAAAATAAGATGTTAGATATATATAACACTGTACAAAATGAAGGTAAAGTGCTGTCGCTTAGTAGTTTAAATGAAATGTAAAACACGTGTTGCACATGTGATTAGGAGAGGTAGCGTTGGATTCTTTTACTTGAGTTCAGTAGTTTTGTTTTGCCATCAGTGTGACTGTGGCAGGAAAGAAGCTATTGAAAAAGCGATGCTGTCAGCTCTGCTGTGTCTCAGCTTCTGTGCAGTGTTTGTGTCGAAGCAGAGAGTGAGCTGGATGGAGGGAGTCTCTGATGATACCCTCTGCTCTTTTCCTACAGCGCTGCATGTACATACAGTCCATGGAAGGAAGTTTTGTCCCCATAATCCTCTCTGCAGTCTTTGTAACTCTTTGCAGAGACTGTGTGCTATTTCCATACCAGACAGTGATGCCAGCAGTGAGGATGCTCTCTATCAGGCCTCTGTAGGCCTGGCTGAGAAGGCCATGGTTCACACCAGCTTTCCTGAGCACCCTGAAGAAATAAAGCCTTTGCTGGGCTTTTTTTTCACTGTGGCCGTGGTGTTACTAGTCCAGCTCAATCTGTAGCTGTCTGCCCTCTCCACCTCTCTTCCTGAAGTCCAGGATTATTTCTTTGGTCTTGTCTGTGTTGAGGATGAGGTCATTCTCCTCTCCGTAGACAAGGATGTTGTTGACCAGGGCCATGTATCCTGACTCATCTCCCCCCTTAATGAGGCACAGGATGGTGGTGTCATCAGCGTATTTGATGATGATGGTGTTGTCCTGGGCGGCACAGTGGTGTAGTGGTTAGCACTGTCGCCTCACAGCAAGAAGGTACTAACCCTAACCCTAACCGGGGCCTTTCTGTGTGGAGTTTGCATGTTCTCCTCATGTCTGTGTGGGTTCTCTCTGGTACTCCGGCTTCCTCCCACCATCCAAAAACATGCATGGGGATTAGGTTAACTGGTTCATTTAAATTGACCGTAGGTGTGAATGTGAGTGTGAGTGGTTGTCTGTCTCTATGTGTCCTGTGATGAACTGGACACTTGTCCAGGGTGTACCCTGTCTTTCACCCTAAGACAGCTGGGATAGACTCCAGCCCCCCTGACCCTATGAGAGGATAAGAGGGAGAAGATGGATGGATGGGTGTTGTCCTGGGTGGAGACACAGGGTGAAGAGTTTGGGGCAGCACAGGATCATCCCTGTGGTGATCCTGTGCTGACCATGAGCTCAGCAGACACCATCTTCCCATCTTCACCACCTGTGGTGTTTCGGTCAGGAAATCCAAAATCCAGTTGCAGATGGGAGTTGGAATGCCAAGGTCTGCCAGCTTCTCGATCAGTCTGCCCAGGCGGATGGTGTTAAATGCAAAGCTGTAGTCCACGAAGAGCATCCTGTCATACGTTGTGCTGGCCTCCAGGTGTTGCAGGATGTGGGCTAATGCTACCGTGTCGTCCACTGATCGGTTGGGGCAGTAAGCAAACTAGAGGGGGTCGACAATGTCCGGGACCGTGTTGTCGATGTGGGTGAGGACTAGTTTTTCCAGGCACTTCGTGTCGACTGGTGTGAGTGCCACTGGCCTGAAGTCGTTTAGGGTGGGTGTGTCTGGTCTCTTAGGGACTGGGATGATGGTGGAGGATTTGAAGATCCGGGGGACTACAGACTGGGATAGAGACATGTTGAAAATGTCGGCATACACACCAGCTAGTTGTTCTCCACAGGCCTTCAGTACTCTGGACATTCCTGTATAAAACAGATTTTATGAACTCAGATCTTCTGTTTTCTTGCAGTTAGCCACCAGCTTCAAGGTGTTCCTCGACAACTGGAACATTCAGACTGCTCACTGGCTCAAAAGGTCCAAACACATTTATTCTGTTTCTAATTTCTTATTTATTAATAATAAACAAAACACAACACAAAGCTGAACAACAATGGAGTGTTACTGTTGGCCATGTGCTACATGTCATGTTACTGGAAGGGATGGAAAACTTGCTGAAATAAAGTGGTTGGTCATTATTCTGCTGACCTCTGACCTCTGGTCCACAGGGTGTGTTATGAGCGGTGCCCCTACCAGCCAACAGCAGCCACCTTCATCCTGTCGGCCATGTGGCATGGAGCGTATCCAGGCTACTACCTCACCTTCCTCACCGGCATCGTCATCATGCTGGCAGCTAGAGCAGTGAGCTGCCCTGCTAGCTGTTAGCTCAAGATCATGCTAGCTTACTGTTAACTCATCATGCTAGCTTACTGTTAACTCATCATGCTAGCTTACTGTTAACTCATCATCCAGCTAGCTAGCTGTTAGCTCACCATCTAGCTGGCTGTTAGTTCAAGATTGTGGTAGCTTACTATTAGATCATCATTCAGCTAGCTAACAGTTAGCTCATCATCCACCTAGCTAACTGTTGGCCTATGATGCTGTTGAAGTGTCAGCTAGCAGATGATGAGCTAACTAACAGTTTCTCTCTCTCAGGTCAGACACAACATTCGGCCTCACTTCCTGCAAACTCCTACCCACAAACTAGTGTATGATGTCATCACTTGGGCAGCCACCCAGATTGCCATCTGCTACACAGTGGTGCCTTTTGTCCTGCTGTCCGTGGGTCCGTCCATCAAGTTCTACTGGTCAGTGGTCAGGTTTAACTTATGTTTGACTCTGAGTCGGTCAGGTTTAACTTATGTTTGACAGTCAGTCTTGTAGCTACGGACATCCTGACTCACCTGATCTCACCTGTCCCCTCCTCCCTGCAGGTCCTGGTACTTCAGCCTCCATATTGGTTGCGTCCTGCTGGCCATGGCACTACCGGTCAAACCCAGACACCTCCACCTCAGAGAGCAGCAGAAGAGCCAGCCAGAACTGGTTCAGCACCACCCAGGGGCCACAGACCGTTACTGCAGCCACAGGGAAAAAAAAACACATGAGACGCAGGACTAAGAACACTTTTTTATTTTATTTCATGAACTTGTATAGAAAGACGAGGAGGTGAACTGTACGAAATGGACGTTCCTCCTGTTCAGAAACATGACAGTCATGACATCAAGTTAAAATACTGGATCTGGATTCACAAAACAAAGCAAACGAGAGCAGGTCCTGAGCGTCTGAAGGTTGGGGATGGAACTAACCTGCTGCAGCAGCAGCATTTGGACATTTGGACTCCAACAGCCAGCAAGATTGTTTTTGGGCCAGATGGCAGGTTCCAGTTAATCTACAAAGATGGAGAATATATATATATATATATATAGAGAGAGAGAGAGAGAGAGAGAGAGAGAGAAGAATGAAGAAATTCATGTAGAAATGAATAAATGAAGGAAGAAATAAATGAAAGGATGAATAGGAAAATGACTGACAGAGTACAGTCAGCAGAGTACATGAATAGAAAGAGCATGTGAATGAGTGAATGGATGAATGAGTGAGCAGGCCAGTGACTTAGTGCATTAAACCAGTGAACAAATGAACAGAAGAAGGCTAAAATGATATTTTCTCCTCCACATTCAACCCAGACTGATCGACACCACAGTATTCATAGAAATCTACTTTGGAGAAAGTGCCAGTGATTGTTCCACTCAGTCGCCTTAGTGGGTTTTTTACCAGAAAGAGAAAAGTATTTGCTGTATGTTGATGTGTGAGTGGTGAGCAGGTCGTGGTCTTTACATTGTAAATGTCTTGTTTATGTCATTTATTTTTATTTATGTAATTTATGAAATTCCAAACTTGTGTTTTGAGATGTATATATATATATATATATATATGAAAGATGTATGGAGACAGACTGAAGGAGAAGAACACACTTCACTAAACTTTGCGAGGTTCCTCTTGAATAAAAGCGTCAAAAAGTGAAAGGGTTAGCTTGTTTTCTAAGCTAACATTTAAAAGTTTAGAGGCTTTGCTTCAGGTTAGCTACTTGCTTGCTTCGATATGGCTGCTAACTGGCTTAGAGTTAGCTCTGTAAGTTGAGCTAAGGGGTTAGCTCTGAAACTTGGTTTAGGTTAATAACTGTGGAGAAGCTAAAACTGTTACTTCAGCTTAGCTGATGCTTCAGTCAGGAAGTCTAACTGCTGAATGTAAAAACTAAAGGTGTTTGAAAAACATTTAACACAGACATAACAGTTTAGTTTATCAGGCTAGCTAACAGGTAAGTTAAGCAACTAAAACGGTTTGATACAGTTAATGGCTCAGAGGTTGAACCATGGATGGACAATAAGAACTGGATGGCACCTATTCAGTTCAATAAGAACTGTCCATCTGGTAAATGTCTGCCAGAAAAGCTGGCTTCACCACTGGGGTCTGTTGAATATTAGCGTTTTTCCCGCTATCCCTTTACATCTTGACTAAAGGAAAGGTTTATAAATGTAAAATGTTTGAAGGCATCCTGTCAACAGTTTTACAGTTTGGTTTAGTTTAGCTAACAGCTTCATGTTAAAACAGTCACACCAACAGTTTGACTTTGCCACTGGGCACTTAAATGGGAGTTTGCATCAGATTAGCTGACATCTCATTAAACAAGCTAACTGTTTGTGCTAGCAAAGAGCTTTTACAGTTGGGTTTAGATTAGCTAAAGATTCAGCTGAGCTAAAACTGTGTGTTTTGAGCTAGTTCAGTGTAAAAACTCGTTTGTTTGGGTTGGCTAACAGCTCAGACTCTGAACCAGTTAGTCGCAGTCAGCTGATGCATTTTAGTTAACAGTGTAGAACCAGCGGTTTGGATCATTGTTCAGTTCCATACAGTCTGATTTAGCTTAATTTCCAGGCGAGCTGGAGGTTTTGGTTTCATACGTGAAAAATAAGTCCCATGCTTCATATTAGCACGATCCAACACTGCTATGTGCTATAAAAAGGACATCTGGATTCAGCGCTACGTTCCAACACTTTCTCATGAAATCTGTCTGTGTGCCACATTAATTCAGTTTATAACATTATGATACCTGGATGAGGACATGACATTGCTGATGCATATCAAGGTTAAGAATTAGTGAAGCCAATATTGATGTTTGTTTGTTTGTTTGTTTTGTAAATGATGTGATTAAACCTTGATTTTTGGACACAACCTGTGGTTGTTGATGTTTTAACAGCAGTAGGGACGGAGGTGAGTAACAGGAAGATAAGAGCTTCTGCATGTGTGCACTTTAAACCCTAATAAACCACACTGACTCTGCTAATGAGCCATAATATTCATTCCTCAGGCAATAAACATTTCATTTCTTCTCTCTGCTGTGCCACCAGCTCGATGTTCAGGTACAATTTACATCCTCTCTTTCTCTTACTCAATAATAAACTACATATGCAATAGTGGGAAGTTTATCACTTTAATATTTTCAATATTTAACACCAACACCTTCAAAATAAGTTATAGGAAAATCTACTTATTGGTGTAAAAAAACTAAATATGAGTAAGAATGAAGTGAAATACAGTCAAAATATTACAAACAAGAACAATATAATCCCACAAAGGCATGTAAAGTACAAAGTTGGCCAAATAAAAGAATATCTCAATCAATTAGTTAATTAGTGTGCCATTAAATTCACCAAACATGACATTATAATAGTTTCAGCTCTATTCTAACGTGTTAGATGTGAAAACCAAAGAAATAACACAAAATCAATACAAAATCAATAAATTAATAATGTTTAAATATACAAAAATTCAAGTATAAATTCTAAAATAAATAAATAAAAATAGAAAAAAAGAAGTTTGAATAGGAATATGAAGCGGATGAGATATCGTGTGATGTTTTCCATGTATGTTGTGTTAGTTTTGGTTCATTTTAAGGCCTTTTCATTTATTTATCAAGGCATTCATTTTTACCAGCTTCCGTCCTCCATAATAAAGGTGGTTGGATGGTTCAGCAGCTCAAACAAACTCCCGAGTGGCCATTACGTGAAATTTTATTTTGACAGCAGCGAACGGAAGTGCAGGTCTCATTTTGGCGCCTTGATGCAGCGGCGGGCTCGTTGTTGTTCAGATCAAGATGGCCGCTGCTGCTCGGGATGCAGACTGAGCTCCGACATCCAGACTTAGGCCGAGGAGACACACACTGACCCGCCCCGCGAGCAGCACCGAGACCCGGCTGGACCCGAACCCGGACCCGCTGAACCGAACCTGATTCTCTTGGGAAGGTGAACGCGGTTATTTTCCTCTTATATTTACCGTCAGCATCCTCCCCTGTCATCGATTAATATTTGATTGACACTCAGAAAAAATCAGAGCACCGTCAACGGTTAGTTATCAAATGATGTGACTCTGAATAAACAGATGGTTTGATTAATAGGCAGGTGTTGGTGTGTGAAAGTCTGCAGTCAGTGAAGGGTATTGGGGTTATTACAGTGTAATTACAGCACTATGACACTGGAGCTATGGGGCCTGACATCACACGGCGGCACATATTACTATTCCTTTTGGGGGGGAGGCCCCAAGTGTCTTAGCATTCATGGCAGGCTTCGCCTGCCATGAATGCTTGTGGTAGGTCCAAAACACACATAAATGATGGAAAATGATAAAAAATATCAAAAACCACCAAAAAAATCCA
Organism: Synanceia verrucosa; assembly: GCA_029721515.1. Taxonomy (NCBI): domain Eukaryota; kingdom Metazoa; phylum Chordata; class Actinopteri; order Perciformes; family Synanceiidae; genus Synanceia; species Synanceia verrucosa. Next base: position 369,154 of record CM056570.1, read on the forward strand.
TCCAAACACCATAAAAAACACTGTGTTTTAAGCCAGCAACGCGCTTATTAGTATTCAGGACGGGAGTTTATTTTTTTTATTATTATTATAGACACATTTTCGGCAATTAATGCGGGTCGTACCGTAAGGTGCACCCAGGCATGACATATATCAAATCGTGCGTCTCGATCGTGCCACGATGGCTATTACTTTTCTCCGTCAAAACTGTTACCATGGCGACGCTAGACCCCAAAAACCGACGAAAATTTCTCATTGAAATGAATGGGAGCGAGGTCAGACTTCAAACTTTGGGGCTTCACCGAACAAACAGTCACAGCTCCCTCATACTTTCACCTAGAAACTCCATTCAACTTGCAAAACGCAGCAAATTTACCTGACTACATTTTCATAATTCATCATCTTGTCATAAAATGTACCGTTTGTCCGTCAGATCGATTTATTCGAGACCTGGAAAATGTCAAAATCAGAGCTTAACATGGGTGTCTATTGCGTGCACTAGAGTGACACAACTACACACCTAGAGTGGAGAGCAGTTTCAGAATCGTCTGAGTTTTTTTTTTTTAAATCGCGATTGCGAGGGCTACGTTCACTCCACCGACATAATTTTTACAGCAAAACGTTGGAAATTTCGTCCCGGTCGTAGCGATGTGTCTCTTATGTCTCTGAGATTTATAGGTTTGGCTCCAGACCCTTAATTAGGGCAGCACCTCCAAAAATCTCTCCATTGGGCCCAATGTTAATTTTCAGAGGAAAAGGCGTGAGAAAGCAGGAAAACCTCTTGTGTTTAACTTGCCGCTGTCGGCCTTCTGAGTGGGCTAGAGACATAAAATTTACACCGCTGCGATCCTCGCGAGCTCCTGCCGCCTACGGTTCAAACCCCAAAGCTGTATGCCTTACGGTTGGGGAGTTATTTAGAGGAGTTCGGCAGGGTCTGACTCAGCTTGAAATCAATGGCAGTCAGTGGGAGCCAGTGTGGGAGACAGACCAGGGGTGCGCCTAGACTTTTCCATAGGGGTGCCCCATGAGGTGTCTAAGCCACGCAGGGGTGGCCAGCAGAATTAGGTGATATGCATGAACCTCCATCACCATAGCATCATTCACATGCAAAAATCTAAGCTCTACTCCTTATAGTTTTTTTTATACGAGAGATGATTCGACAGGTCAGCTCATAATCAGTGGCATAGCTGTGTGTGTGTGTGTGTGTGTGTGTGTGTGTCAGATGGGGGATCCACATAGACACATATATAGAGATTAAGTGATGATATGATACAGGCTTCTGATTGCCCATTACCAATGATACAGAGAGTGGATGACATCATTGATCACACACACAGACAGGAAGCTCAGGCTGTTTCCTTCAAAATAAAAGTCTGTTTTTTCAAAATAAAAGCCCCAAACTTCGGAGGGGTAACTTTTTTCCTCACAGGAAGCTGTGGAGATGACTATCCTTTCAAAGTAAAAGCCCCAAACTCTGATTTAAGCGTCACAGGAAACAAGGTGTGTTTGTTTGCAACATGAACCTGGGACAGGCACGCACGAAGTGCGTGCTTCGGTGCAGGAGAGGGTCAGCATGCATCAGGCTGGGCCTACATGGCCCGGCGTCATGTGTGCAGGCACATATTAAAATTTCTTCAGGAATTTTAGTCTAGTTATCATTATTATGGTAAGTATTGTTAATAATAAACAGGGTGCTGCCTCTTTCTGCGTTTGTACAGATTAATGATAAGCTTATTAGATAAAGCTTATGTGTAAAATGATGCAAACATCTGGATATCAATCACTTCTATAGATAGACTAGATGAAGATAGATGGATGATGCATAGATAGATAGATAGATTCATTTGAAATTAAAGCACATGAAATTTATCATTGTTCTCTATTTAAACTACTGAACACAATGCAACATGCTGCAGCACAACAGTAATCATTGGGGATCTAATTATGTGCACATTGAAAGCATATATCAGCATATTCACATCATGATTTTGTGAACAATGTGGCTGTGCTGGAGACAGTTTCCATGGTTACAGTAAAATGTCAGCAGCTCCATCCTCTCTTGAAGTGATATCAGTGGAACAGCAGAGGCCTCCTGCTGATCTGAGGTCAGTTCAGGCAGAGCATCAACACTTTGATACGGCCACATTATGAGGACACAAAATGAACTAAAGCAGCCCTCATCATGCAGAATAATCTCTGTTATATTAGAGTGTTCTAATTATTGCTGCATTAATGTCTTCATCTCTTTAAAGGAGCACATTGAAATCACTTTTTGTCTTGCTGGTCTTCAACTTATATTTCTATGATATTTAAACTTCACTGGGTTACTGAAAGTGCTGTTTCCTGTCAGCAGGGGGCGCCGTGACAACCAGCAGACATGGACACCACCACCTCCATCAAGATGACCACTCTGGCCATCCAGAACCTGTTCAGCTATGTGGAGGAGGAGAACCTGGCTGCTCTCAAAGCTCACCTGGACCGCTTCAAGGAGGTGGACGGACGCAGCGACGTACGTCCGTCCAGCATCTGATTATTCTGATTATTGGTAACCCTGGTCACCATGGTTACAGAGGGTCTTCCACTAAAACGGCCCTGTCAATGATAAATATATATATATGAATGAATGAATGATGAATTCATCAACATGCCATTAAACACAGCAAACATAATATTACAATAGTTTCAGCCCTAGGGAAAAAAAGAAAGAAAAAGAAATCTGTAAATAAATTTAAGAAATATAATTTGAAGTAATTTTAAGTGTATTTATGTATTTCTTTTATTTATGAATATTTACTTAAATGTACACTTTAATTTTCAGAATTGCATTTACTATTTATTTAGTTTTTAAGAATGTAAATTAATATGGAAATAAAGAGCAAATTATAACAGAAATGTACATTTATATCATGCCTGCAGTTATTAGTGATATTACTGAGAGTACCTTTTAGATTTCTTCAGCTTTGTGGCTGATCGTTGTTTGTTTGTTTCTTTGTGTTGTTTACTTGTTGACAGAACGGTCAGACTCCTCTGATGCTGGCAGCAGAGCAGGGCAGCCTGGAGATCGTCCAGGAGCTGATCAGGAGAGGAGCCAACGTCAACCTGGACGACGTGGTGAGCGAATCCGTTGTCCCTCCTCCTGAAAACTATCTTTAATAATTATTCCAGGTTCCCTCAGAGGAATAACAAGCATGCCTCTCCATCCCCCCAGAAGCTGCCGTTGCTAGGAGACAGGCTCGTTTCCGTGGTAACGCCATCTCTCTGTGTGTTGTCAGGATTGCTGGTCGGCTCTGATCAGTGCAGCTAAAGAAGGTCATGTGGAGGTGGTCAAGGAGCTGCTGGAGAACAGCGCCTACATTGAGCACAGAGACATGGTGGGGCAACGGGCCGCTAAGACTCATGGGACATGTAGTCAGAGAAAGGATAGCTCATGATGGACCAGCCATTTAGCGCAGAGAGATAGTTCTGGTTGACTAAAATCACTGATGTGACTGATCCACAGGGGGGCTGGACGGCTCTGATGTGGGCGGCTTACAAAGGTCGTGTGGAGGTCACCGAGCTGCTGCTGCAGAACGGAGCAAACCCCAACACTACAGGACAGGTAACACACACTCTGTGGACACTTTATTAGGTACACCTCTGTACAACTTTTACCTAAACTGATGACCGTTGATTTGTGGAGCTGATAGCAGGTTGAAGGTCACAGACAAACCATTAAAACATGAGCTGAAGATTGGCCTTAGCTTAAAGTACCAAACACACTTAAACTGCTAAATATGATCTTAAAGTTCTGAATAAAGTGAGTCATATTTATTTTCCATATTCTCGTCCCTGTCCTGCAGCAGTACAGTGTCTATCCCATCATCTGGGCTGCAGGTCGAGGACACGCCGACATCGTCAAAGTCCTCCTGAAGGAGGGAGCTAAAGTCAACTGCTCTGACAAGGTACAGACGCTCTGCAGCACAACAACAAGCAGCTGCTAAACAGTAAACAATAAACAATACACAAGTCCTCTGTGTGTGTGACAGTATGGGACCACTCCTCTGATCTGGGCAGCCAGGAAAGGACACTTTGACTGCGTGACGCACCTGCTGGAGAACGGAGCTGATGTGGACCAGGAGGGGGCGGTACTACTACTGATATTGTACCAGCAGTACTCCACAGCGCTGCAGTATCAGTACTGTGGAGCACTAGATATTCATACAACTCTCTGCTTATAAAACTGGTCCCTCAGATATGAATGAATAAATCTGTGATGTGATGCTGTTATTAATATTATTATCAGTATCATTATTGTTGTTGTCCTCTGCTCACTGATGCTCGTGGCATCCTCAGAACTCCATGACGGCGCTGATCGTGGCGGTGAAGGGCGGCTACACTGATGTGGTGAAGGAGCTGCTGAAGAGGAACCCCAACGTCAACATGACGGACAAAGACGGCAACACGGCGCTGATGATCGCCGCCAAGGAGGGCTACACCGAGATCGTCCAGGACCTGCTGGACGCCGGGACCTACGTCAACATCCCAGACCGGGTGAGACCACCTGAGACGTTTAAACACTGACCTTTATCTGCTGCTGGAGAAAAGTCTGGAAAATGCATTTCTGCATGTTTGTCAGTAAATATTTACGACATATATTTGTATTATAGTTTTTCTATTTACTTTGGAGGACAGAAGCTCAAAAAATCAAAAATATATAAATAAATGAATACTACATATGATATAAAAAAGACATGCAGGCATTAATTAATTGATAAACAGCTTAACTAAAAGCTTAATTATAAAGTTAATTTATTAATATTAATGTTATTTATTATATTTTTCAGGTGTTTATTTTGTAGCTCTCAGAGTTGATTATTTTTTCCTCTATTATCATTATTATTCTTATTAATAATGACTGTGTGTGTGGTCAGAGTGGGGACACGGTGCTGATAGGAGCAGTGAGAGGAGGACATGTGGAGATAGTCAGAGCGCTGCTGCATAAATATGCCGACATCGACATCAGAGGACAGGTGAGAACACATTATTATTATTATTATTATTAATGTTATTAAGAGTGCTTTTAGTCACACTGAAAGTACTGATGCCAGTAATGTAGTAGTAATATCGCAGTACTTGGTACTAGATGTAGTAGTAATAGTATAGTTGCTGAGGTCTCACTCTGACCTGTTTCCAGGAGAATAAAACTGCTCTGTACTGGGCTGTAGAGAAAGGCAACTCCACCATGGTGAGAGACATCCTGCAGTGTAACCCTGACACTGAGACCTGCACCAAGGTGAGACCTGAGCACACCTGAGCACACCTGAACACACCTGAAGTGGAGTGATCACATGACCCAGTGTTTCCTGTTTCCTGTCTCAGGACGGAGAGACTCCTCTGATCAAAGCCACCAAGATGAGGAACATAGAGATCGTGGAGCTGCTGCTGGATAAAGGAGCTAAAGTATCGGCTGTCGACAAGGTGAGAACCATAAAGACTCAACAGCAGCCACTGATATCAGCTGTCACTGAAGTTTGCCCTTCAAAATGAAAACAGTTTTTATGATCACTCCTACAGTTTTTTTTTCAGGACATTCGTTTTTCCTCTGAACTTCCTGTTCTTGCAGAAAGGAGACACGCCCCTTCACATTGCCATTCGTGGGCGGAGCCGCCGCCTGGCGGAGCTCCTCCTCAGGAACCCCAAAGATGGCCGCCTGCTGTACCGACCCAACAAGGCCGGAGAGACGCCGTACAACGTGGACTGCAGCCACCAGAAGAGCATCCTCACCCAGATCTTTGGAGCACGTACGCTCACTGAGCTTATCTTTAACGTTCCAGCAGCTGCAGCCAGAGTGATAACTGTCGACTAAAAAACATTAAATAACAGAATTATGATTGACAGGGCGAGGCTAAAGGAAACTACAACTAAACTAGACTACAACTAGACTAGAACTGTAAAACTAAAGAACTCAGAGAGGGAACTAGCTAAGGAAGTAAACACAAGACAAAAGCTTGTGAAGCAGGAGGGAACAGCAACACTTCAAGATAAAACAGGAACTGACAACACAACATTAAAAATGGGTCAACTTAAAGTTATGATGCTCACCTGTGCCCCCCCCAGGTCACCTGTCCCCCACAGAGACAGACGGAGACATGCTGGGCTACGACCTGTACAGCTCAGCACTAGCAGACATCCTGAGTGAACCCACCATGCAGCCGCCCATCTGTGTGGGTTTGTACGCTCAGTGGGGCAGCGGCAAGTCCTTCCTGCTGAAGAAGCTGGAGGGTGAGTCCATACATGCATACATGTATATATATATATATATATATATATATATATATGTATATATGAACACCTGACACTGGTGCTGGATAACACATTTACTGAGCTCTGTACATAATCATAGCATACACTGTATATGCTGTATAACGTACACACTAATGTTGCTCCTCCTCAGATGAGATGAAGACGTTCGCTGGTCAGCAGATTGAGCCCTTGTTTCACTTCTCTTGGCTCGTCGTCTTCCTGTCTCTGCTGCTCTGTGGCTCTGTCACCGTCGTCCTCGGCTTCACCGTCGACCCAAAACTCGCCATGGCGGTTTCCCTGAGCCTGCTGGCTCTGCTCTACCTGTTCTTTGGTGAGTCAGCGACTTTTATTCCTGTTTTAAGAAGAAGAAGAAGAATTCCTTTATTAATCCCTCAAGGGGAAATTACATTTAGTTAGTCCTAAATAAATGAGTGTTTAAATAAAGTTTTCTGCCTCCAGTGGTGGTGTTTAAATAAAGTTTTCTGCCTGCAGTGGTGGTGTTTAAATAAAGTTTTCTGCCTCCAGTGGTGGTGTTTAAATAAAGTTTTCCGCCTCCAGTGGTGGTGTTTAAATAAAGTTTTCCGCCTCCACTGGATGTGTTTAAATAAAGTTTTCCGCCTCCAGTGGTGGTGTTTAAATAAAGTTTTCCGCCTCCACTGGAGGTGTTTAAATAAAGTTTTCTGCCTCCAGTGGTGGTGTTTAAATAAAGTTTTCCGCCTCCACTGGATGTGTTTAAATAAAGTTTTCCGCCTCCAGTGGATGTGTTTAAATAAAGTTTTCTGCCTCCAGTGGATGTGTTTAAATAAAGTTTTCCGCCTCCAGTGGATGTGTTTAAATAAAGTTTTCCGCCTCCACTGGATGTGTTTAAATAAAGTTTTCCGCCTCCAGTGGTGGTGTTTAAATAAAGTTTTCCGCCTCCAGTGGTGGTGTTTAAATAAAGTTTTCTGCCTCCAGTGGTGGTGTTTAAATAAAGTTTTCCGCCTCCACTGGATGTGTTTAAATAAAGTTTTCCGCCTCCAGTGGATGTGTTTAAATAAAGTTTTCTGCCTCCAGTGGATGTGTTTAAATAAAGTTTTCCGCCTCCAGTGGATGTGTTTAAATAAAGTTTTCCGCCTCCACTGGATGTGTTTAAATAAAGTTTTCCGCCTCCAGTGGTGGTGTTTAAATAAAGTTTTCCGCCTCCAGTGGTGGTGTTTAAATAAAGTTTTCTGCCTCCAGTGGTGGTGTTTAAATAATGTTTTCGCTCCACTGGATGTGTTTAAATAAAGTTTTCCGCCTCCAGTGGTGGTGTTTAAATAAAGTTTTCCGCCTCCAGTGGTGGTGTTTAAATAAAGTTTTCCGCCTCCACTGGATGTGTTTAAATAAAGTTTTCCGCCTCCAGTGGTGGTGTTTAAATAAAGTTTTCCGCCTCCACTGGAGGTGTTTAAATAAAGTTTTCCGCCTCCACTGGATGTGTTTAAATAAAGTTTTCCGCCTCCACTGGATGTGTTTAAATAAAGTTTTCCGCCTCCAGTGGATGTGTTTAAATAAAGTTTTCCGCCTCCAGTGGATGTGTTTAAATAAAGTTTTCCGCCTCCACTGGATGTGTTTAAATAAAGTTTTCCGCCTCCAGTGGTGGTGTTTAAATAAAGTTTTCCGCCTCCAGTGGTGGTGTTTAAATAAAGTTTTCTGCCTCCAGTGGTGGTGTTTAAATAAAGTTTTCCGCCTCCACTGGATGTGTTTAAATAAAGTTTTCCGCCTCCAGTGGATGTGTTTAAATAAAGTTTTCTGCCTCCAGTGGATGTGTTTAAATAAAGTTTTCCGCCTCCAGTGGATGTGTTTAAATAAAGTTTTCCGCCTCCACTGGATGTGTTTAAATAAAGTTTTCCGCCTCCAGTGGTGGTGTTTAAATAAAGTTTTCCGCCTCCAGTGGTGGTGTTTAAATAAAGTTTTCTGCCTCCAGTGGTGGTGTTTAAATAAAGTTTTCCGCCTCCACTGGATGTGTTTAAATAAAGTTTTCCGCCTCCAGTGGTGGTGTTTAAATAAAGTTTTCCGCCTCCAGTGGTGGTGTTTAAATAAAGTTTTCCGCCTCCACTGGATGTGTTTAAATAAAGTTTTCCGCCTCCAGTGGTGGTGTTTAAATAAAGTTTTCTGCCTCCAGTGGATGTGTTTAAATAAAGTTTTCCGCCTCCACTGGATGTGTTTAAATAAAGTTTTCCGCCTCCACTGGATGTGTTTAAATAAAGTTTTCCGCCTCCAGTGGTGGTGTTTAAATAAAGTTTTCCGCCTCCAGTGGTGGTGTTTAAATAAAGTTTTCCGCCTCCAGTGGTGGTGTTTAAATAAAGTTTTCCGCCTCCACTGGATGTGTTTAAATAAAGTTTTCCGCCTCCAGTGGTGGTGTTTAAATAAAGTTTTCCGCCTCCAGTGGTGGTGTTTAAATAAAGTTTTCCGCCTCCACTGGATGTGTTTAAATAAAGTTTTCCGCCTCCAGTGGTGGTGTTTAAATAAAGTTTTCCGCCTCCACTGGAGGTGTTTAAATAAAGTTTTCTGCCTCCAGTGGTGGTGTACTTCGGCGGCCGTCGGCAGGGCGACAGCTGGACGTGGGCGTGGCTGCTCAGCACCCGTCTGGCCCGTCACATCGGGTATCTGGAGCTGCTGCTGAGGCTGATGTTCGTGAACCCGCCAGAGCTGCCAGAGCAGAGCACCAGAGCACTTCCTGTTAGGTGAGGCTGTCATGTTCTCGATTGATCGTTAGCTGTGACGTCGCTGACATCATGGCGTCTCCCCCGCAGGTTCCTGTTCACAGACTACAACCGCCTGTCGAGTGTTGGCGGAGAGACGTCGATGGCCGAGATGATCGCCACGCTGTCCGATGCCTGCGAGAGAGAGTTCGGCTTCCTCGCCACACGACTGTTCAGAGTGTTCAAGACTGAGGAGACACAAGGTGAACACACACATGCGCGCACACACACACACACACACACACACACAGCAGCTCACCTTCCTCTACGGTGCGTCTCAGGAAAGAGGAAGTGGAAGAAGACGTGCTGCATCCCATCCTTCGTCATCTTCCTGCTGGTCCTGACCTGCCTGCTGACCGGCATGGCGCTGCTGGCCGTCTTCAAAGTGGACGGGGACAACCGCACGGTGAACGCCGTGCTGATCGGCATCGGCAGTGTGGTGTGTCTGGCTCTGCTGCTGAACTGCAGGACCTGGTGGCAGGTGACCGACTCGGTGCTCAACTCCCAGAGGAAGAGGCTCCACAGCGCTGCCAACAGGATGCACAAGCTGAAGAGCGAGGGCTTCATGAAGGTGAGGCTGCAGCCAACATGGAGGCTGGTGGCGTCTGGTCAGCGTTAACGTGTGGGTGGCGTCCTGCAGGTGCTGAAGACGGAGGTGGAGCTGATGGCGAGGATGGCGAAGACCATCGACAGCTTCACGCAGCATCAGACGAGGCTGGCGGTCGTCATCGACGGCCTGGACTCCTGCGAACAGGACAAGGTTCTGCAGATGCTCGACACGGTGAGAACGTGTCGACCTGCTGGTCATGTTCATTTGAGGATTCATCACCTTTTTTCAACTGTAAATTAGCAGTTTGTCAGCATCTGTTTGACCCAGTGAGGTATAATTATTATTATTATTACATTGAATAGAAGGTCTCAGGAAGCATGATGGTCTGGTCTCTGCTGGTCCTGCAGGTGCGGGTCTTGTTCTCCAAAGGTCCCTTCATCTCCATCTTCGCCAGCGACCCTCACATCATCATCAAGGCCATCAACCAGAACCTCAACAGCGTCCTCAGGGACTCCAACATCAACGGACACGACTACATGAGGAACATCGTCCACCTGCCCGTCTTCCTGAACAGCAGAGGACTGTCCAGCGCCAGGAAGATGTGTGCCGCTGCCACGCCGGCCAACGGGGACACCACCAACACTGAAGGTAACCATGGCGACACAGATATGCAAACCTCCCTGTATAGAGAAATCAAGATGAAAGTGGTGTCTGTCTGTCTGCAGGATGGCATGAGGAGTTGGACAGGAAACTGTCTCAGCACAGTTTGGGAGAATTAACCAAGTTTGGCAGCAAGACGACGCTGAACCGCAGAGTGAGTGTATTAGTACATGTAGTACTACAGGTGTGTACTCTGTGTAGTACCGGTTGCCTGCTGACTGCTGTGATGCCTTCAGGACACGTACCGGCGACGACAGGTGCAGCGCTCGGTGACTCGCCAGATGTCGTTTGACCTGACGAAGCTGATGGTGACGGAGGATTGGTTCAGTGACATCAGCCCCCAAACGATGAGGAGGCTGCTCAACATCGTCTCTGTGACAGGTCACATGATCAATACTAATCAATACTGATCACGGGTATCAGATCAGTCCTGTGGCTCCAGGCGGACCAATGAGGCAATCAATAAATCAGTCAGTAAACAAATCAATCAGGAAATAAATCAGCCCTTCAATAAATAAATGAATTAATGAATTTTTAGGCCATCCGACGCTCATATGGATGTATGTCAGATTCTTACAGCTCTGTTCTCCTGACTGAAGGAAACCATCTTCATTGATCTGACCCTATTGATCCACTTATTGAGCCGTCTGGTCTGGGTCTTTCCTCTGGTCCCATTGGCTCGCTCTCTATTGCAGGTCGTCTGCTCAGAGCCAATCAGATCAGCTTCAACTGGGACCGCCTGGCGTCCTGGATCAACCTGACGGAGCAGTGGCCCTACAGGACATCCTGGCTGCTCCTCTACCTGGAGGAGACCGACGGGGTCCCAGACCAGGCCACCCTGAAGACCATCTACGAGAGGTCAGAGACCTGGACTGACACTAACAGAACCAGTTATAGTGTGGTCCTAGTAACTAGTACTGATATGGTATCAGTACTGGTACTAGTAACAGCACATCTGCTTCAACAGAACAATCCCAGGAGCAGAGAATGTAAAGTTACCAGACCTCCTGTTTTACTTCTCCTCCTCTCTTCCTCCTTTCCTAATCTTCCTCCTCTCCTCCCCTCCCCCTCTCTCCTCCCCTCCTCCCCTCCTCCTCTCTCCTCCTCTCCTCCCCGCCCCCTCTCTCCTCCCCTCCTCCCCTCCTCCTCTCTCCTCCTCTCCTCCCCTCCCCCCCTCCTCCTCTCTCCTCCTCTCTCCTCCTCTCTCCTCCCCTCCTCCTCTCTCCTCTCCTCCTCTCTTCTCCTTTCCTCCCTCTCCTCCTCTCTTCTCCTCCCCTCCCTCTCCTCCCCTCCTCCTCTCTCCTCTCCTCCTCTCTTCTCCTTTCCTCCCTCTCCTCCTCTCCTCCTCTCTTCTCCTCTCCTCCTCTTCTCCTCTCCTCCTCTCCTCCTCTCTCCTCTCCTCCTGTCAGGGTATCAAAGAACATCCCCACCACTAAAGATGTGGAGCCTCTCCTGGAGATCGATGCAGATGTTCGGAGCTTTGAGGTCTTCCTCTCCTCCAGAACTCCAGTTCTGACGTCCAGAGACGTTCGGACCTTCCTGCCCTGCACCGTCAACCTGGACCCCAAGCTGAGGGAGATCATAGCAGGTACCACTGCTGATACTACTACGACGAGTACTACTACTACTACTACTGATACTACTGCTCCAAAGTCTCTCTCTCTGATCCAGACGTTTCTGTCTGATCCAGATGTTTACTCTCTGATCCAGATGTTTACCCTCTCTGATCCATGTTTACTCTCTCTGATCCAGATGTTTACTCTCTCTCTGATCCAGATGTTTCTATCTGATCCAGATGTTTCTGTTTGATCCAGATGTTTACTCTCTCTGATCCAGATGTTTCTGTCTGATCCAGATATTTCTGTTTGATCCAGATGTTTACTCTCTCTGATCCAGATGTTTCTGTCTGATCCAGATATTTCTGTTTGATCCAGATGTTTACTCTCTCTGATCCAGATGTTTCTGTCTGATCCAGATGTTTCTGTTTGATCCAGATGTTTACTCTCTCTGATCCAGATGTTTCTGTCTGATCCAGATGTTTACTGTCTCCGATCCAGATGTTTACTCTCTGATCCATGTTTACTCTCTCTGATCCAGATGTTTACTCTCTGCGATCCAGATGTTTACTCTCTCTGATCCAGATGTTTACTCTCTCTCTGATCCAGATGTTTCTGTCTGATCCAGATGTTAACTCTCTCTGATCCAGATGTTTTCTCTCTGAGCCATATGTTTACTCTCTCTCTGATCCAGATGTTTCTGTCTGATCCAGATGTTTACTCTCTCTGATCCAGATGTTTCTGTCTGATCCAGATGTTCACTCTCTCTGATCCAGATGTTTACTCTCTGATCCATATGTTTACTCTCTCTGATCCAGATGTTTCTGTCTGATCCAGATGTTTACTCTCTGATCCATGTTTAGTCTCTCTCTGATCCAGATGTTTCTGTCTGATCCAGATGTTTACTCTCTCTGATCCATGTTTACTCTCTCTCTGATTCAGATGTTTACTCTCTGATCCAGATGTTTACGCTCTCTCTGATCCAGATGTTTCTGTCTGATCCAGATGTTTCTGTCTGATCCAGATGTTTACTCTCTCTGATCCAGATGTTTACTCTCTCTGATCCAGATGTTTACACGCTCTCTGATCCAGATGTTTACACTCTCTCTAATCCAGATGTTTACACGCTCTCTGATCCAGATGTTTACTCTCTGATCCAGATGTTTACACGCTCTCTGATCCAGATGTTTACACGCTCTCTGATCTAGATGTTTACTCTCTGATCCAGATGTTTACTCTCTCTGATCCAGATGTTTCTGTCTGATCCAGATGTTTACTCTCTGATCCATGTTTAGTCTCTCTCTGATCCAGATGTTTCTGTCTGATCCAGATGTTTACTCTCTCTGATCCATGTTTACTCTCTCTCTGATTCAGATGTTTACTCTCTGATCCAGATGTTTACGCTCTCTCTGATCCAGATGTTTCTGTCTGATCCAGATGTTTCTGTCTGATCCAGATGTTTACTCTCTCTGATCCAGATGTTTACTCTCTCTGATCCAGATGTTTACACGCTCTCTGATCCAGATGTTTACACTCTCTCTAATCCAGATGTTTACACGCTCTCTGATCCAGATGTTTACTCTCTGATCCAGATGTTTACACGCTCTCTGATCCAGATGTTTACACGCTCTCTGATCTAGATGTTTACTCTCTGATCCAGATGTTTACTCTCTCTGATCCAGATGTTTCTGTCTGATCCAGATGTTTACTCTCTGATCCATGTTTAGTCTCTCTCTGATCCAGATGTTTCTGTCTGATCCAGATGTTTACTCTCTCTGATCCAGATGTTTCTGTCTGATCCAGATGTTTACTCTCTCTGATCCAGATGTTTACTCTCTGATCCATATGTTTACTCTCTCTGATCCAGATGTTTCTGTCTGATCCAGATGTTTACTCTCTGATCCATGTTTAGTCTCTCTCTGATCCAGATGTTTCTGTCTGATCCAGATGTTTACTCTCTGATCCATGTTTAGTCTCTCTCTGATCCAGATGTTTCTGTCTGATCCAGATGTTTACTCTCTCTGATCCATGTTTACTCTCTCTCTGATTCAGATGTTTACGCTCTGATCCAGATGTTTACGCTCTCTCTGATCCAGATGTTTCTGTCTGATCCAGATGTTTCTGTCTGATCCAGATGTTTACTCTCTCTGATCCAGATGTTTACTCTCTCTGATCCAGATGTTTACACGCTCTCTGATCCAGATGTTTACACTCTCTCTAATCCAGATGTTTACACGCTCTCTGATCCAGATGTTTACGCTCTCTCTGATCCAGATGTTTACTCTCTGATCCAGATGTTTACACGCTCTCTGATCCAGATGTTTACACGCTCTCTGATCTAGATGTTTACTCTCTGATCCAGATGTTTACACTCTCTCTGATCCAGATGTTTACTCTCTGATCCAGATGTTCGTGCTGCCAGGGACCAGCTGAATATGGGCGGGGTCTCTTACCCGGCCCCCCCCCAGCAGGAGGCCCGTCCTCCCTCAGTCTACAGTCAGGTGTCTCCATCGTCGTCCTTCGTCCAGCCAGCAGGGGGCGTCTCCCCTCAGCCTCACAGCAGCTACTTCAGTGGGCTCGCCGGGCCACAGCATCCCTTCTACAACCGGGTGAGTTGAAGCTCCGCCCACAGCTGGTGATGTCACAGGTCTCCGCTGACCTCATCTGTGAAACTGTGATGTCACAGGTTGCTGCTTCTTTCGTTTGTCTCCTGCTTCAGTTTTGATTTAATTTGCACTGAATCTCTGCTGGGGTTATAAAGAGTAATAATTAATGTGATCATTAATGACATCAATAATGAGATCAATAAGATGATCAACGGGCTGGCTGATCGATTTTGTCATTTATCATTTACAGTTAGGCCCAAAAATATTTGGACAGTGACATGAGTTTTGTTATTTCAGCTGTTTATGTAAACATATTCAGGATACAATTATATAATCAATATGTGCTTAAAGACTGCCAGCTGTGATTTGAGAGTATTCACATCCAAACTGGAGCAAAGGTTTAGGAATGACACCTCTTTAATACGTAGCTGCCTCTTTTTCAAAGGACCAAAAGTAATTGGACAATTGACTCAGAAGGCTGTAAAAAAAAATAACAAGGCTCTTCCCTCGTTAACCTGTCATCAATCAAGCAGTTCAAAGGTCAGGAGTTGATTCCAGGTGTGGCGTTTGAATTTGGAAGTTGTTGGTGTGAGCACACAACATGTGGTCAAATGAGCTCTCAGTGGAGGTGAAACAAACCATCCTGAGGCTGAAAAAAAAGAAATCCATCAGAGAGAGAGCAGAAATGTTAGGAGTGACCAAATCAACAGTTTGGTACTTTCTGAGAAAAAAAGAATGCACTGGTGAGCTTGGGAAGTCAAAAAGGTCTGGACGTCCACAGAAGACATTGGTGGTGGATGATCATAGAATCCTCTCCATGGTGAAGAAAAACTTCACAACATCCACTCAAGTGAAGAACACTCTCCAGGAAGTAGGTGTATCAGTATCTAAGTCTACCATAAAGAGAGTAACCACAGAGGATTCAGCACAAGGTGCAAACCATTAATCAGCCTCAAAGATCAAAGAGCAGAAGAAGCCAGCCCAGTTCTGGAAGAGCATTCTTTGGACAGAAGAGACTAAACTCAGCCTGTACCAGAATGATAGGAAGAACTGGAACAGCTCATGATCCAAAGCACCCCACATCTTCTGGAAAACATGGTGGAGGCAGTGTGACGGCATGGCCATGCATGGCTTCCAATGACACTGGATCACTTGTGTTTATTGATGATGTGACAAAAGACAGAAGCAGCCGGATGAACTCTGAAGTCTACAGGGATATACTTTCTGCTCACATTCAGCAAAATGCAGCAAAGCTGATTGGACGGCGCTTCACAATACAGATGGACAATGATCCAAAACATACTGCAAACGCAACCTGGAGTTTTTTTAAAGAGGAATATTCTTCAATGGCCGAGACAATCACCAGATCTCAACCCAATGGAGCATGAATTTCACCTCCTCAAGACAAAACTTAAGGTAGAAAGACCCACAAACAAGCAACAACTGAAGACAGCTGCAGGAAAGGCCTGGAAAGCACCACAAAGGAGGAAACCCAGTGTTTGGTGATGTCCATGTGTTCCAGACTTCAGGCAGTTAGTTAGGGTTAAATGAGAAATGAGGAGTGTTTGTATAAAAATAGCTACAGTTCCGTCATGTTTAATCAGATATTTGTGTTCCTTTAAGTCTGCACTTCAGCTCCGTTGTAGTTGCTTCATGTCAGATCCAATATGGTGGCATGCAGAGCCCAAATCATGAAGATTGTGTCACTGTCCAAATATTTTTGGGCCTAACTGTATTTGACGATATGACAGAACTCTGGTGCGGTTATCAGTCACGCTCTCATGTTGTCATGGCAACCAGCTGCAGGTGATGGCGGTGTCGCTGTGAAACAAACCATCTGATTGGCTGTGATCTGCGGGCTGATATTTAGACAACCAATGAGCACAGAGCTGGAGCCAAGATGGCGGCAGGACAGTTTTTATTTAACAACGGTCAGAACATGCAACAGGTTTACAAGAGTTTATTTAACAGATTAACAATGTTGAATAATCTTAATTAAATAATGTTTAGTAATGTTAAATTATATTAAATAACATTATACAAGGTTAAATTATATTCAGTAATGTTAAATTATATTAAATAACGTTATACAAGGTTAAATTATATTCAGTAATGTTAAATTATATTAAATAACGTTATACAAGGTTAAATTATATTCAGTAATGTTAAATTATATTAAATAACGTTATACAAGGTTAAATTATATTCAGTAATGTTAAATTATATTAAATAACGTTATACAAGGTTAAATTATATTCAGTAATGTTAAATTATATTAAATAACGTTATACAAGGTTAAATTATATTCAGTAATGTTAAATTATATTAAATAACGTTATACAAGGTTAAATTATATTCAGTGATGTTAAGTTATATTAAATAACGTTATACAAGGTTAAATTATATTCAGTGATGTTAAATTATATTAAATAACGTTATACAAGGTTAAATTATATTCAGTGATGTTAAATTATATTAAATAACGTTATACAAGGTTAAATTATATTCAGTGATGTTAAATTATATTAAATAACGTTATACAAGGTTAAATTATATTCAGTAATGTTAAATTATATTAAATAATATTATACAAGGTTAAATTATATTCAGTAATGTTAAATTATATTAAATAACGTTATACAAGGTTAAATTATATTCAGTAATGTTAAATTATATTAAATAACGTTATACAAGGTTAAATTATATTCAGTAATGTTAAATTATATTAAATAACGTTATACAAGGTTAAATTATATTCAGTAATGTTAAATTATATTAAATAACGTTATACAAGGTTAAATTATATTCAGTAATGTTAAATTATATTAAATAACGTTATACAAGGTTAAATTATATTCATTAATGTTAAATTATATTAAATAACGTTATACAAGGTTAAATTATATTCAGTAATGTTAAATTATATTAAATAACGTTATACAAGGTTAAATTATATTCAGTAATGTTAAATTATATTAAATAATGTTATACAAGGTTAAATTATATTCAGTGATGTTAAATTATATTAAATAATGTTATACAAGGTTAAATTATATTCAGTAATGTTAAATTATATTAAATAACGTTATACAAGGTTAAATTATATTCAGTAATGTTAAATTATATTAAATAATGTTATACAAGGTTAAATTATATTCAGTAATGTTAAATTATATTAAATAACGTTATACAAGGTTAAATTATATTCAGTAATGTTAAATTATATTAAATAATGTTATACAAGGTTAAATTATATTCAGTAATGTTAAATTATATTAAATAATGTTATACAAGGTTAAATTATATTCAGTGATGTTAAATTATATTAAATAATATTATACAAGGTTAAATTATATTCAGTAATGTTAAATTATATTAAATAATGTTATACAAGGTTAAATTATATTCAGTAATGTTAAATTATATTAAATAACGTTATACAAGGTTAAATTATATTCAGTAATGTTAAATTATATTAAATAATGTTATACAAGGTTAAATTATATTCAGTAATGTTAAATTATATTAAATAACGTTATACAAGGTTAAATTATATTCAGTAATGTTAAATTATATTAAATAATGTTATACAAGGTTAAATTATATTCAGTAATGTTAAATTATATTAAATAATGTTATACAAGGTTAAATTATATTCAGTAATGTTAAATTATATTAAATAACGTTATACAAGGTTAAATTATATTCAGTAATGTTAAATTATATTAAATAATGTTATACAAGGTTAAATTATATTCAGTAATGTTAAATTATATTAAATAACGTTATACAAGGTTAAATTATATTCAGTAATGTTAAATTATATTAAATAATGTTATACACGGTTAAATTATATTCAGTAATGTTAAATTATATTAAATAATGTTATACAAGGTTAAATTATATTCAGTGATGTTAAATTATATTAAATAATATTATACAAGGTTAAATTATATTCAGTAATGTTAAATTATATTAAATAACGTTATACACGGTTAAATTATATTCAGTGATGTTAAATTATATTAAATAACGTTATACAAGGTTAAATTATATTCAGTAATGTTAAATTATATTAAATAACGTTATACAAGGTTAAATTATATTCAGTAATGTTAAATTATATTAAATAATGTTATACACGGTTAAATTATATTCAGTAATGTTAAATTATATTAAATAACGTTATACAAGGTTAAATTATATTCAGTAATGTTAAATTATATTAAATAATGTTATACAAGGTTAAATTATATTCAGTAATGTTAAATTATATTAAATAATATTATACAAGGTTAAATTATATTCAGTAATGTTAAATTATATTAAATAATGTTATACAAGGTTAAATTACATTCAGTAATGTTAAATTATATTAAATAACGTTATACAAGGTTAAATTATATTCAGTGATGTTAAATTATATTAAATAATGTTATACAAGGTTAAATTATATTCAGTAATGTTAAATTATATTAAATAACGTTATACAAGGTTAAATTATATTCAGTAATGTTAAATTATATTAAATAATGTTATACAAGGTTAAATTATATTCAGTGATGTTAAATTATATTAAATAATGTTATACAAGGTTAAATTATATTCAGTGATGTTAAATTATATTAAATAACGTTATACAAGGTTAAATTACATTCAGTGATGTTAAATTATATTAAATAACGTTATACAAGGTTAAATTATATTCAGTGATGTTAAATTATATTAAATAACGTTATACAAGGTTAAATTATATTCAGTGATGTTAAATTATATTAAATAACGTTATATAAGGTTAAATTATATTCAGTAATGTTAAATTATATTAAATAACGTTATACAAGGTTAAATTATATTCAGTAATGTTAAATTATATTAAATAACGTTATACAAGGTTAAATTATATTCAGTAATGTTAAATTATATTAAATAACGTTATACAAGGTTAAATTATATTCAGTAATGTTAAATTATATTAAATAATGTTATACAAGGTTAAATTATATTCAGTAATGTTAAATTATATTAAATAACGTTATACAAGGTTAAATTATATTCAGTAATGTTAAATTATATTAAATAACGTTATACAAGGTTAAATTATATTCAGTGATGTTAAATTATATTAAATAACGTTATACAAGGTTAAATTATATTCAGTAATGTTAAATTATATTAAATAACGTTATACAAGGTTAAATTATATTCAGTGATGTTAAATTATATTAAATAACGTTATACAAGGTTAAATTATATTCAGTAATGTTAAATTATATTAAATAACGTTATACAAGGTTAAATTATATTCAGTGATGTTAAATTATATTAAATAACGTTATACAAGGTTAAATTATATTCAGTGATGTTAAATTATATTAAATAACGTTATACAAGGTTAAATTATATTCAGTGATGTTAAATTATATTAAATAACGTTATACAAGGTTAAATTATATTCAGTAATGTTAAATTATATTAAATAACGTTATACAAGGTTAAATTATATTCAGTAATGTTAAATTATATTAAATAACGTTATACAAGGTTAAATTACATTCAGTAATGTTAAATTATATTAAATAACGTTATACAAGGTTAAATTATATTCAGTGATGTTAAATTATATTAAATAACGTTATACAAGGTTAAATTACATTCAGTGATGTTAAATTATATTAAATAATGTTATACAAGGTTAAATTATATTCAGTAATGTTAAATTATATTAAATAACGTTATACAAGGTTAAATTACATTCAGTAATGTTAAATTATATTAAATAACGTTATACAAGGTTAAATTATATTCAGTAATGTTAAATTATATTAAATAACGTTATACAAGGTTAAATTACATTCAGTAATGTTAAATTATATTAAATAACGTTATACAAGGTTAAATTACATTCAGTAATGTTAAATTATATTAAATAACGTTATACAAGGTTAAATTACATTCAGTAATGTTAAATTATATTAAATAACGTTATACAAGGTTAAATTATATTCAGTAATGTTAAATTATATTAAATAATGTTATACAAGGTTAAATTATATTCAGTAATGTTAAATTATATTAAATAACGTTATACAAGGTTAAATTATATTCAGTAATGTTAAATTATATTAAATAATATTATACAAGGTTAAATTATATTCAGTAATGTTAAATTATATTAAATAACGTTATACAAGGTTAAATTATATTCAGTAATGTTAAATTATATTAAATAACGTTATACAAGGTTAAATTATATTCAGTAATGTTAAATTATATTAAATAACGTTATACAAGGTTAAATTATATTCAGTAATGTTAAATTATATTAAATAATATTATACAAGGTTAAATTATATTAAATAATATTATACAAGGTTAAATTATATTAAATAATATTATACAAGGTTAAATTATATTAAATAATATTATACAAGGTTAAATTATATTAAATAACGTTATACAAGGTTAAATTACATTCAGTAATGTTAAATTATATTAAATAATATTATACAAGGTTAAATTATATTAAATAATATTATACAAGGTTAAATTATATTAAATAATATTATACAAGGTTAAATTATATTAAATAATATTATACAAGGTTAAATTACATTCAGTAATGTTAAATTATATTAAATAACGTTATACAAGGTTAAATTATATTCAGTAATGTTAAATTATATTAAATAATATTATACAAGGTTAAATTATATTAAATAATATTATACAAGGTTAAATTATATTAAATAATATTATACAAGGTTAAATTATATTCAGTAATGTTAAATTATATTAAATAACGTTATACAAGGTTAAATTATATTCAGTAATGTTAAATTATATTAAATAATATTATACAAGGTTAAATTATATTAAATAATATTATACAAGGTTAAATTATATTAAATAATATTATACAAGGTTAAATTATATTAAATAATATTATACAAGGTTAAATTATATTCAGTAATGTTAAATTATATTAAATAACGTTATACAAGGTTAAATTATATTCAGTAATGTTAAATTATATTAAATAATATTATACAAGGTTAAATTATATTAAATAATATTATACAAGGTTAAATTATATTAAATAATATTATACAAGGTTAAATTATATTAAATAATATTATACAAGGTTAAATTACATTCAGTAATGTTAAATTATATTAAATAATATTATACAAGGTTAAATTATATTAAATAATATTATACAAGGTTAAATTATATTCAGTAATGTTAAATTATATTAAATAACGTTATACAAGGTTAAATTATATTCAGTAATGTTAAATTATATTAAATAATGTTATACAAGGTTAAATTATATTCAGTAATGTTAAATTATATTAAATAATATTATACAAGGTTAAATTATATTAAATAATATTATACAAGGTTAAATTATATTCAGTAATGTTAAATTATATTAAATAACGTTATACAAGGTTAAATTATATTCAGTAATGTTAAATTATATTAAATAACGTTATACAAGGTTAAATTATATTCAGTAATGTTAAATTATATTAAATAACGTTATACAAGGTTAAATTATATTCAGTAATGTTAAATTATATTAAATAACGTTATACAAGGTTAAATTATATTCAGTAATGTTAAATTATATTAAATAATATTATACAAGGTTAAATTATATTCAGTAATGTTAAATTATATTAAATAACGTTATACAAGGTTAAATTATATTCAGTAATGTTAAATTATATTAAATAACGTTATACAAGGTTAAATTATATTCAGTAATGTTAAATTATATTAAATAACGTTATACAAGGTTAAATTATATTCAGTAATGTTAAATTATATTAAATAACGTTATACAAGGTTAAATTATATTCAGTAATGTTAAATTATATTAAATAACGTTATACAAGGTTAAATTATATTCAGTAATGTTAAATTATATTAAATAACGTTATACAAGGTTAAATTATATTCAGTAATGTTAAATTATATTAAATAACGTTATACAAGGTTAAATTATATTCAGTAATGTTAAATTATATTAAATAACGTTATACAAGGTTAAATTATATTCAGTAATGTTAAATTATATTAAATAACGTTATACAAGGTTAAATTATATTCAGTAATGTTAAATTATATTAAATAACGTTATACAAGGTTAAATTATATTCAGTAATGTTAAATTATATTAAATAACGTTATACAAGGTTAAATTATATTCAGTAATGTTAAATTATATTAAATAACGTTATACAAGGTTAAATTATATTCAGTAATGTTAAATTATATTAAATAACGTTATACAAGGTTAAATTATATTCAGTAATGTTAAATTATATTAAATAACGTTATACAAGGTTAAATTATATTCAGTAATGTTAAATTATATTAAATAATATTATACAAGGTTAAATTATATTCAGTAATGTTAAATTATATTAAATAACGTTATACAAGGTTAAATTATATTCAGTAATGTTAAATTATATTAAATAACGTTATACAAGGTTAAATTATATTCAGTAATGTTAAATTATATTAAATAACGTTATACAAGGTTAAATTATATTCAGTAATGTTAAATTATATTAAATAACGTTATACAAGGTTAAATTATATTCAGTAATGTTAAATTATATTAAATAACGTTATACAAGGTTAAATTATATTCAGTAATGTTAAATTATATTAAATAATATTATACAAGGTTAAATTACATTCAGTAATGTTAAATTATATTAAATAACGTTATACAAGGTTAAATTATATTCAGTAATGTTAAATTATATTAAATAACGTTATACAAGGTTAAATTATATTCAGTAATGTTAAATTATATTAAATAACGTTATACAAGGTTAAATTATATTCAGTAATGTTAAATTATATTAAATAATATTATACAAGGTTAAATTACATTCAGTAATGTTAAATTATATTAAATAACGTTATACAAGGTTAAATTATATTCAGTAATGTTAAATTATATTAAATAACGTTATACAAGGTTAAATTATATTCAGTAATGTTAAATTATATTAAATAACGTTATACAAGGTTAAATTATATTCAGTGATGTTAAATTATATTAAATAACGTTATACAAGGTTAAATTACATTCAGTAATGTTAAATTATATTAAATAACGTTATACAAGGTTAAATTATATTCAGTAATGTTAAATTATATTAAATAACGTTATACAAGGTTAAATTATATTCAGTAATGTTAAATTATATTAAATAACGTTATACAAGGTTAAATTACATTCAGTAATGTTAAATTATATTAAATAACGTTATACAAGGTTAAATTACATTCAGTAATGTTAAATTATATTAAATAACGTTATACAAGGTTAAATTATATTCAGTAATGTTAAATTATATTAAATAACGTTATACAAGGTTAAATTATATTCAGTAATGTTAAATTATATTAAATAACGTTATACAAGGTTAAATTACATTCAGTAATGTTAAATTATATTAAATAACGTTATACAAGGTTAAATTATATTCAGTAATGTTAAATTATATTAAATAACGTTATACAAGGTTAAATTATATTCAGTAATGTTAAGTTATATTAAATAATATTATACAAGGTTAAATTATATTCAGTAATGTTAAATTATATTAAATAACGTTATACAAGGTTAAATTACATTCAGTAATGTTAAATTATATTAAATAACGTTATACAAGGTTAAATTACATTCAGTAATGTTAAATTATATTAAATAACGTTATACAAGGTTAAATTATATTCAGTAATGTTAAATTATATTAAATAACGTTATACAAGGTTAAATTATATTCAGTAATGTTAAATTATATTAAATAACGTTATACAAGGTTAAATTATATTCAGTAATGTTAAATTATATTAAATAACGTTATACAAGGTTAAATTATATTCAGTAATGTTAAATTATATTAAATAACGTTATACAAGGTTAAATTATATTCAGTAATGTTAAATTATATTAAATAACGTTATACAAGGTTAAATTATATTCAGTAATGTTAAATTATATTAAATAACGTTATACAAGGTTAAATTATATTCAGTAATGTTAAATTATATTAAATAACGTTATACAAGGTTAAATTATATTCAGTAATGTTAAATTATATTAAATAACGTTATACAAGGTTAAATTATATTCAGTAATGTTAAATTATATTAAATAACGTTATACAAGGTTAAATTATATTCAGTAATGTTAAATTATATTAAATAACGTTATACAAGGTTAAATTATATTCAGTAATGTTAAATTATATTAAATAACGTTATACAAGGTTAAATTATATTCAGTAATGTTAAATTATATTAAATAATATTATACAAGGTTAAATTATATTCAGTAATGTTAAATTATATTAAATAACGTTATACAAGGTTAAATTATATTCATTAATGTTAAATTATATTAAATAACGTTATACAAGGTTAAATTATATTCATTAATGTTAAATTATATTAAATAATGTTAGACAAGGTTAAATTATATTCAGTAATGTTAAATTATATTAAATAATGTTATACAAGGTTAAATTACATTCAGTAATGTTAAATTATATTAAATAACGTTATACAAGGTTAAATTATATTCAGTAATGTTAAATTATATTAAATAACGTTATACAAGGTTAAATTATGTTCAGTAATGTTAAATTATATTAAATAACGTTATACAAGGTTAAATTATATTCAGTAATGTTAAATTATATTAAATAACGTTATACAAGGTTAAATTATATTCAGTAATGTTAAATTATATTAAATAATATTATACAAGGTTAAATTATATTCAGTAATGTTAAATTATATTAAATAATATTATACAAGGTTAAATAACGTTCAGTAATGTTAAATTATATTAAATAATGTTATATAAGTTTGAGAATATCGGTCAGCTCTTCATGCATTGACATCAGAGCAGCAGCAGTGATTCAGTTTGTCTTGGATCAAATCATCTCCATGAACATTATTTTGGTTTTTCCCCCTCACCCCTCAGCCATATTTCCCCCATCACCTCTACCAGCCGCCACGGCCTCTCATGGCCTCCATCTACCCTCCACTCCTCCACCCACGTCCTCCACCCAAACACTCCTTCAGTCGGGACGCCACAGCTGCACCTGTGAGTACCAGACACACCTGAATGTGTTTAGCCCCGCCCACTGACCTTCCTAAAAATAACAATAAAAATCAAAGAGGCACAACACTGGAAAATTTTACAAGCTGATGTTTTAATAAGAATAATTAAAATGCATAAGTAATAAAATAAGGTGCATTAAATTCAGCCACATCACATTTTATTCCTTCTGGATTTTCACACGTTCATTTTCACTTTATTTATGCTTTTCATCTGTTTCCCACTGCTGATTTTTTCATGGTTTATTTATTTATTATTATTAATTATTATTATCAGTCAGGTTTGTGTGGAAGTCCATTTGCACCAGGAAAGCTAAAAAATAAAAAATAAAAGTACTTCCTACTAATTCAAAGTGGAAGAGTCGAGCTTTTGAGCCAATTTTAGACCTCAGCTTCTGATTATTGTCATTATTGATTAATCTGCCAGCTGTTTTCTCTTCCTGTAAAATGTAAAAACAGTCCAGTTTCAGCTGATCATACACTCACAAACATATTAATTCCTTATTATTAATTAACAGCTAACAACTGCTAATAGAGCCCAGTATGTTGTAGTGTCCTTTTAAGAAATGATCAAAATGATTGATCGTTTTCAAATTTTCTGATTTCATTGGAAGTAAAAGGTGACTCAGTATCTCTTTTCTTTGTGTATGTGTATTGTGTGTATTATGTCTTATATTTATTCATATATTTTATTTCATATATGCTATTTTTCATTTCATATCTTTATATTTATTATAAATGTCCACACCACTGTCATTTTCCCAGCATGCTCCACCTTTAGTCTTCTGCTGATTGTCTGAAATAAAAATCAGAGGAAATGATGTCAGAAATAATTTCAACTTTTCTGTCGGTCATCTTTGTTTTCACCTGTCTGTCTGTCTGTCCCTCTCTTTGTCTGTCTGTCCGTCTGTCCTCCTGTCTGTCTGTCTGTCCCTCTATTTGTCTGTCTGTCCCTCTGTCCTCCTGTCTGTCTGTCCCTCTATTTGTCTGTCTGTCCCTCTGTCCTCCTGTCTGTCTGTCCCTCTCTTTGTCTGTCTGTCCGTCTGTCCTCCTGTCTGTCTGTCTGTCCCTCTATTTGTCTGTCTGTCCCTCTGTCCTCCTGTCTGTCTGTCCCTCTATTTGGCTGTCTGTCCCTCTGTCCTCCTGTCTGTCTGTCCCTCTATTTGTCTGTCTGTCCCTCTGTCCTCCTGTCTGTCTGTCCCTCTATTTGTCTGTCTGTCCCTCTGTCCTCCTGTCTGTCTGTCTGTCCCTCTATTTGTCTGTCTGTCTGTCCCTCTATTTGTCTGTCTGTCCCTCTGTCCTCCTGTCTGTCTGTCTGTCTGTCCTTCTATTTGTCTGTCTGTCCCTCTGTCCTCCTGTCTGTCTGTCCCTCTATTTGTCTGTCTGTCCCTCTGTCCTCCTGTCTGTCTGTCCCTCTATTTGTCTGTCTGTCCCTCTGTCCTCCTGTCTGTCCCTCTATTTGTCTGTCTGTCCCTCTGTCCTCCTGTCTGTCTGTCCCTCTATTTGTCTGTCTGTCCCTCTATTTGTCTGTCTGTCCCTCTGTCCTCCTGTCTGTCTGTCCCTCTATTTGGCTGTCTGTCCCTCTGTCCTCCTGTCTGTCTGTCCCTCTATTTGTCTGTCTGTCCCTCTGTCCTCCTGTCTGTCTGTCCCTCTATTTGTCTGTCTGTCCCTCTGTCCTCCTGTCTGTCTGTCTGTCCCTCTATTTGTCTGTCTGTCCCTCTGTCCTCCTGTCTGTCTGTCTGTCTGTCCTTCTATTTGTCTGTCTGTCCCTCTGTCCTCCTGTCTGTCTGTCCCTCTATTTGTCTGTCTGTCCCTCTGTCCTCCTGTCTGTCTGTCCCTCTATTTGTCTGTCTGTCCCTCTGTCCTCCTGTCTGTCCCTCTATTTGTCTGTCTGTCCCTCTGTCCTCCTGTCTGTCTGTCCCTCTATTTGTCTGTCTGTCCCTCTATTTGTCTGTCTGTCCCTCTGTCCTCCTGTCTGTCTGTCCCTCTATTTGTCTGTCTGTCACTCTGTCCTCCTGTCTGTCTGTCTGTCCCTCTATTTGGCTGTCTGTCACTCTGTCCTCCTGTCTGTCTGTCCCTCTATTTGGCTGTCTGTCCCTCTGTCCTCCTGTCTGTCTGTCCCTCTATTTGTCTGTCTGTCCCTCTGTCCTCCTGTCTGTCTGTCCCTCTATTTGTCTGTCTGTCCCTCTGTCCTCCTGTCTGTCTGTCTGTCCCTCTATTTGTCTGTCTGTCCCTCTGTCCTCCTGTCTGTCTGTCTGTCTGTCCTTCTATTTGTCTGTCTGTCCCTCTATTTGTCTGTCTGTCCCTCTGTCCTCCTGTCTGTCTGTCCCTCTATTTGTCTGTCTGTCCCTCTGTCCTCCTGTCTGTCCCTCTATTTGTCTGTCTGTCCCTCTGTCCTCCTGTCTGTCTGTCCCTCTATTTGTCTGTCTGTCCCTCTATTTGTCTGTCTGTCCCTCTGTCCTCCTGTCTGTCTGTCCCTCTATTTGTCTGTCTGTCACTCTGTCCTCCTGTCTGTCTGTCTGTCCCTCTATTTGTCTGTCTGTCCCTCTGTCCTCCTGTCTGTCTGTCCCTCTATTTGTCTGTCTGTCCCTCTGTCCTCCTGTCTGTCTGTCTGTCCCTCTGTCATCCTGTCTGTCTGTCTGTCCCTCTGTCCTTCTGTCCTCCTGTCTGTCTGTCCCTCTATTTGTCTGTCTGTCCCTCTGTCCTCCTGTCCTCCTGTCTGTCTGTCCCTCTATTTGTCTGTCTGTCCCTCTGTCCTCCTGTCTGTCTGTCTGTCCCTCTATTTGTCTGTCTGTCCCTCTGTCCTCCTGTCCTCCTGTCTGTCTGTCCCTCTATTTGTCTGTCTGTCCCTCTGTCCTCCTGTCCTCCTGTCTGTCTGTCCCTCTATTTGTCTGTCTGTCCCTCTGTCCTCCTGTCTGTCTACCTGCAGTGTAAGGTTTCATCTTTGAAAAGGAAGCAGGTATTGAACTCTCCCTAACCCCTTCCTTCCTCCCTCCCTCTTCCTACTACATCTCCCAGCATGCCCTTTGCAGGACTTTAACTTCTGTAGTTTTTCTAGTTTTCTCTGTCGCTCCCACGCACTGTAAAAATTCTCTTATAGGTAATAACAAACAAAAATCAAAATGTTAGCATGTTAGCCATGTTTACTGATATTTTTAGATATTACAACCTGAAAACAGAAGTACCAGTCTACTAGTGTATGAATGTTGAGAAGATGTTGAACCATGAGTATTTAGCTGTAACATGTATTATTTTTGCAGTGTGGGACTTCCTGTTTAACACGTGTGTTTGAGCTGATAGTAAGTTCGGATGACCGTAGAGTAGACTCATCACTGACGTCTCTGTTCCTTCAGTTCACTTCCTGTCAGCGCCAAACAAACAGGAAGTTGTGTTTGTTTCAGGGTTCGGCCTCCGTGGTGTCGGCCGCTCCTCCCGTCCTCCTCAGCTCCATGACGACAGAAGCTGTCTGTGAACGCGTACGGCAGATGGAGGGCATCGACCAGAGCATGATGGGACACTACAGCGCCACCATCAGGAAGGTCAGAAACATCACATCTGTGTGATTAATGTGTCTGTGAGGGTGGAAGAAAAGGGTTAAATAAAACTAAATTGTTTGAGTTTCTTGTTTTCAGGCAAACGTCAACGGCAGAGTTTTGTCTCAGTGTAACATCGATGAGCTGAAGAAGGAGATGAGCATGAACTTTGGAGACTGGCAACTGTTCAGGGCCATGGTGAAACACTTAGCTGGCTAATATAATACATGATAGCATGTTAGCTGGCTAATCAAATACACATGATAGCATGTTAGCTGGCTAATCAAATACACATGATAGCATGTTAGCTGGCTAATCAAATACACATGATAGCATGTTAGCTGGCTAATCAAATACACATGATAGCATGTTAGCTGGCTAATCAAATACACATGATAGCATGTTAGCTGGCTAATCAAATACACATGATAGCATGTTAGCTGGCTAATCAAATACACATGATAGCATGTTATCTGGCTAATCAAATACACATGATAGCATGTTAGCTGGCTAATCAAATACACATGATAGCATGTTAGCTGGCTAATCAAATACAC
Source organism: Synanceia verrucosa (assembly GCA_029721515.1). NCBI lineage: Eukaryota > Metazoa > Chordata > Actinopteri > Perciformes > Synanceiidae > Synanceia > Synanceia verrucosa. The sequence goes on from CM056570.1 coordinate 398,775, forward strand.
ATGATAGCATGTTATCTGGCTAATCAAATACACATGATAGCATGTTATCTGGCTAATATAATACATGATAGTATGTTAGCTGGCTAATATAATACATGATAGCATGTTAGCTGGCTAATCAGATACACATGATAGCATGTTAGCTGGCTAATATAATACATGATAGCATGTTAGCTGGCTAATATAATACATGATAGCATGTTAGCTGGCTAATCAAATACACATGATAGCATGTTAGCTGGCTAATATAATACATAATAGCATGTTAGCTGGCTAATCAAATACACATGATAGCATGTTAGCTGGCTAATCAAATACACATGATAGCATGTTATCTGGCTAATATAATACATGATAGTATGTTAGCTGGCTAATATAATGCATGATAGCATGTTAGCTGGCTAATATAATACATGATAGCATGTTAGCTGGTGACTATAATTAATGCTAGCATGTTAGCTGGCTAATATAATTGATGATAACATGCTAACCGGCTAGTATAATACATTTTAAGATGTTAACCAGTTAATTTAATACATGTTAGCATGCTAACCAGCTAGTATAATACATGTTAGCATGCCAAGCAGCTAGTATTTATAGTAAACCCTAACCCTGTCTCCTGAAGGTTCTGGACATGCGCCACATAGAGAGTCAGGTGCTGCATGAGGAAACTGCCAGTGAGCAAGGCAGCATCATGGGCGGTCACATGGAGATGGGGCGGCGAGCGGTGGCTCCACCCCATGCTGGCAGCGCTAATGTGGACACTTCTCTGATGTACAGCTTCAACCTGAGCTTTGAGGAGCTGAGCACCGTGGGACTGGATGAAGCTCAGAGACATGGGAGCTGGATGGTAGGCTGGGAAATAATCATTCTTTAAATGTTTGATTTCTTTTATTCCATGTAATGTTATCTGGGCTATTAGCTGTTAACCAGCTAATACCTTACATGTTAGCATGCTAATCAACAAATACACTACCTGTTAGTATGCTAACTAGCTAATACACTACCTGGTATCATGCTAATTACCTAGTACATTACCTGGTAGCATGCTAACCAGCAAACACAGCACCTCAGACTCCTCAGCAGCTAACCTCTCCTCCTGTGGCGTTAACAGGGTGGCGCTCACCGAACCGCCAGCATGACCAGCCTGAACTCCCAGGAGTCCTCCAACGATATCTCCAAGCTGACGGACAGGCAGCAGGATGAGTACCGCAACGCCTACCAGGAGTACATCGCCCAGATGGCTCAGGTGGAGATGGGCGGCGGCGGCGGGGAGAGGCCTGTCCAACCACAGCCAGGACAGTTCATGACATCATCATCAGAGGACAAGAGCAAAGATGGCGAGCAGGAAGGGCGCAAGTCCTTCAACAAGAAAAGCGCTAGTAAACCAGTGGCAGACACCACCGACTTCACCTCCAACGGCGACGCACTGGACCCCATCACAGAGGAGGATGAGAAGGGGGACCACGGATCCTCCAAGTCCCTCCTGACTCGTAAGACCTCCGCCGAGAGGGGGGGGCTGTTCCAGGGTGCCGCTGACCTGAAGCTGAAGGCCGGAGGCGGGCTGCGCTACCAGAAGCTGACCAGCGACGACGAGGAGTCCGAGGAGTCAGACAACGCTCCTCTGCTGAAAGACGGCAAGAAGGCAGTCGACCCCAAACTGCCTGGTGGCTCGCTGGCGCTGAAGGGGAAGGACTACCTGTCGGACGCCATGCTGGACAAGAAGGACTCGTCAGACTCTGGCGTGCGGTCCAACGAGAGCTCGCCCAACCACTCGCTGCAGGACGAGGAGGCGGACCTATCGCAGCTGGAGAGGGCCAACCTGATCGAGCTGGACGAGGAGGGCCTGGCCAGGAAGAGAGGCCTTCCCAGCAGCCTCAGCGGCCTGCAGGACCCGGCCGTGGCCCGCATGTCCATCTGCTCTGAGGACCAGTGCAGCCTGCTGGCCAGCAGCCCCGAGGAGAGCTGGCCCTCCTCCAAGTCCTTCAACCTGAACCGCACGCCGAGCAACGTGACGCTCAACAACAACACCAACGCCCAGCAGGGGAACCGCCCCCGCCCACCTGCAGAGAGCTCCACCTCCTCCTGTGACCCCTCCTCCTCCAGTGATGTCATCATCTCTCCAACCTCCGGCTGCCCCGGCTCCTCCAGACCGGGGCCCACCAACGAGAACGTCCGTGTGGTTCACCTGAAGAGGGGCCTGAAGCCCGGGGACCCGCCGGAGATCTGCACCGTGTCCTCCGACACCGTCACCTTCGGCGAGGAGCGGGAGAGCATCCTGTGACCTCACCTGTGACTTCACCTGTGACCTCATCGTGATCCATGAATGTCATCAGAGCACTGAGGCTCCACCGGGGACCGCCTCTCCAACCTCTGAACCAATCAGGAGCTCCGAGGCTCTCTGGTGGTCGTGTTGTTCAGCTGTGGAGGACGGAGGTCGCCGCCAATCAACACATCGATTACCATTTAATCAATCGATTAATCACCTGATATACCATTAAATGTACCAATACACAATATTAAAAATATAAAGAAAATAATAAAAACATAATTATGTTCTAGGAAATAAAAGGAAAAATAAATAAATATATATAGAGAAAATAAATATTTGACGTTGGAAAATTTACATAAATAAAAGAACATTTAAATTAAAATTGAATAAAGGAATTATTACAACAGCAAATAAATAAAGAAGCAAATTAATTTGTCGATTAATTCATATTAGTGATGTTATTTATGGTACATTTAATGGTTAATGGTACATTTAATTTTATGGGAATTAATGATTTGGCAGCTTCCCTCCTCTAAACTGTCGTCAGTAGAAAAAACTAGGATGTAGCTGCTGCAAGTTGCTGTTGTTGTTGCTGTTGTTGTTGTTGTTGCTGCATGTTGCTGTTGTTGTTGTTGTTGCTGCATGTTGCTGTTGCTGTTGTTGTTGTTGTTGTTGTTGTTGCTGTTGTTGTTGTTGTTGCTGTTGTTGCTGCATGTTGCTGTTGCTGTTGTTGTTGTTGTTGCTGCTGTTGCTGTTGTTGTTGTTGTGATTCTTGTTGGTAGTTTAACACCAGTCGTCTGATGAGACGAAGCTACACGTTTCCCTAAAATTAAAATTATTAAGATTTATTAACTTAAAAACTGAAATGATGAGGGAATAAAAACAATAAATACAAACATTCATTAATATAAATGTGGACAAAATATTTGCAGAAAAGAAATAATAATATACAAAAACAGAATTAATTTAATCAGCCATCATGTTGTTAAATAAGATTGTTTTCTATTAAACTGCAAACAGACAAACTATATTAAAATTCTACATGAATATTCTGACCTTGAGAAAGACTAATTATAATAACAAAAATAATAATAATAAAATGTAAAGAGAATCTCACATTTGTTGTGTTTTAACTTTTGAAAAGGAAAAAGAAATATGATAATAATAATGATAGAAATTATCAGTATTAAGTGGTTTTAGTTTACAGGAAGTTGAAACTGAGCCTGAAGAACAAAAACAATCCAGTTTTTTAATCAGAGGCTTTTATTCTGAAGTTTGGATCAAAAGCAAGAAAATATTTTTTTTATTAGAATCAAAGATGAAAAAAACTTCTCTGGTTTCTGGTTCTCAGTGAGAATTCATAATAAATAAAATATTAAAATAATAAGATGTGACCTTTCATTCTGGATTATTCTGTTTACAGATCGAAATAGTAGCTGATTAAAATAAAACAA
>CM056570.1:415000-435532 GCA_029721515.1 Synanceia verrucosa
CGCCCCGCCATGTTGCTGAACCATGGTCCCGTTTATGTGTGAAACGGGCCGTGCTGGACTCGAACCGCCGCTGCGTTTCTCTGCGTTGTCCTCAGCCGCCTCTCGTCTCTAATCCTGCAGCATCTCAGTTTAAACTTCCAAACCGGCGTCTTATTAACCGGGTGGTCAACCACGCGACGCTGCCGCTCTCAGCCAATCAGCGCTCTTCTTCTCCAAACTTCTTCCCGCCCCCTTAGCGCTCTCAGCCAATCACAACTCTCCTACCGTTACTTCCGCTCTCCTTGAGCTGATCAGTGTTTCCAGTCAGCTCGATACCAATGATCGATATTTAACTGGTTTTATTGGTGTTTACAGGTCAGAAAGACCGCATGCTGCTCAGCTTCAGGTTTCAGCCTCCTTCCATCTTCAGATGGACACAAAATAATATTAATCAAATATAAAACAAAATTTTAGGAGCATCCTCAGAGATCCCCAAGGCTTCCAGTGTTTCCAGGTCCTTCAAGGATCCTGGAGGAGATCCCAAAGGAGATCCTGAAGATCCTGGATGAGACCCTGGAGATCCTGGAGGAGATCCTGGAGGGGATCCTGGAGATCTTGGAGGAGACCCTGAAGATCCTGGAGGAGATCCTACAGACGGTTCAAAACTGATCCCTGATCAGTCCAGCCCCTGGATTATCCGTCTGTGATTATTGATCGTCTGTGTGATCAATAAACATAATGAACAGGAGCAGGTTCGTGTTCATCTGATCCAGGGAGAGAAGGTCAGAGGTCACAGCTGGAGGAAATGTATTTCAGAATAAAAGCAGTGGAGCAGAGATCAGTGGCAGATTTTTCCCACATGTTAATGAAGCAGCTCATTAACATCCTGACTGACCTGAGACCAGCAGGAAGTAGAGCAGCTACATTTAAAGAAACAAAAGCATTTGTATTAAAATATTAATGAAGAAAAGTTAGTGCTTTTACTGCAGTAGAGGGTCTGAGTACTTCCTGTTCTCTGGTTTGAACAGAGATGAAAGATAAAATTGTTTTTTGTTAAAAATAGATATTTATTCTTCTCTTTCTGACTGAAGGGAAACAAACAAATAAACATGTTTAATTTAATAATTACAATCATAAAAAAATAAGATAACCAACATTACAGCAACAAAGTGACAGAACAATGTGGAGAGAAATAAAGAAATAGCAACGGTGGAACAAAGTAAAATAAGTTAGTAAGTATCAGAAAGTATATAAAATAAAATGTGTTTCAGCTACTTCAGAACTGCACTTACTCCACTTCTGTAGTTAAGTTTATTTTGAAAGGACATGTTGGTGGCCCTTTGAAGTGTGTGTGTGTGTGTGTGTGTGTGTGTGTGATACATTCATGTGCAGAGCAGCCAGATGTTATCAGCTGCACCTGCGTGTGAAAACACTCACAGCTGATTGGCTGGTGTGTGAGTTTAGAGGATGACATCATCAGCTGTGATGATGTCACTGTTTCCTACTTTAAAGGAACATCTGGTTGACTGGCTGGACAAGATGACGTGTGTTTGACCTCTAGCGCCACCATCAGGTCAACATGCTGACATGATTTTACAAACACTCAAGAATGAGCGAACACGTAAATAAACGCACCCATAAACAGCTGATAGAATCCTGACATAACGCTGTCTTTAAATATTCTATTATTTTATATTATAACTAATAAACATTCTTTTGAGGTTAGGGTTAAAACAGTGTAACTGTTGGATTATATCTGGTGTCAAGATCATAATCTGAGCAGATTACAGGTTAAACTGATTAAACTGGACCAGGGATTAAACCAGGACAGAGATTAACCAGACCAGGGATTAAACCAGATCAGTGATCAAACCAGACCAGAGATTAAACCAGACCAGGGATCAAACAGGACAGAGATTAACCAGACCAGGGATTAAACCAGATCAGTGATCAAACCAGACCAGAGATTAAACCAGACCAGGGATCAAACCAGGACAGAGATTAACCAGACCAGGGATTAAACCAGACCAGTGATCAAACTAGACCAGAGATTAAACCAGACCAGGGATTAAACCAGACCAGTGATCAAACCAGACCAGGGATTAAACCAGACCAGTGATCAAACCAGGACAGAGATTAACCAGACCAGGGATTAAACCAGACCAGTGATCAAACCAGGACAGATATTAACCAGACCAGTGATTAAACCAGGACAGAGATTAACCAGACCAGGGATTAAACCAGATCAGTGATCAAACCAGGACAGAGATTAACCAGACCAGGGATTAAACCAGATCAGTGATCAAACCAGGACAGATATTAACCAGAATAAAAAAAAAAAAACAAAAAAAACTATTCTATTCTATATTAACCAGACCAGGGATTAAACCAGGACAGAGATTAACCAGACCAGTGATCAAACCAGGACGGAGATTAACCAGACCAGGGATTAAACCAGACCAGTGATCAAACCAGGACAGAGATTAACCAGACCAGGGATTAAACCAGACTAGTGATCAAACCAGGACAGAGATTAACCAGACCAGGGATTAAACCAGGACAGAGATTAACCAGACCAGTGATTAAACCAGGACAGAGATTAACCAGACCAGGGATTAAACCAGGACAGAGATTAACCAAACCAGGGATTAAACCAGGACAGAGATTAACCAGACCAGTGATCAAACCAGGACAGAGATTAACCAGACCAGGGATTAAACCAGACCATCAAACCAGGACAGAGATTAAGCAGACCAGGGATTAAACCAGACCATCAAACCAGGACAGAGATTAACCAGACCAGGGATTAAACCAGACCAGTGATCAAACCAGGACAGAGATTAACCAGACCAGGGATTAAACCAGACTAGTGATCAAACCAGACCAGAGATTAAACCAGACCAGGGATTAAACCAGACCAGAGATTAAACCAGACCAGGGATTAAACCAGACCAGTGATCAAACCAGGACAGAGATTAACCAGACCAGGGATTAAACCAGGACAAAGATTAACCAGACCAGGGATTAAACCAGACCAGTGATCAAACCAGGACAGAGATTAACCAGACCAGGGATTAAACCAGACCAGGGATTAAACCAGACCAGAGACTAAACCAGACCAGGGATTAAACCAGACCAGTGATCAAACCAGGACAGAGATTAACCAGACCAGGGATTAAACCAGGACAAAGATTAACCAGACCAGGGATTAAACCAGACCAGTGATCAAACCAGGACAGAGATTAACCAGACCAGGGATTAAACCAGACCAGGGTTTAAACCAGACCAGGGATTAAACCGGACCAGTGATCAAACCAGGACAGAAATTAACCAGACCAGGGATTAAACCAGGACAAAGATTAACCAGACCAGGGATTAAACCAGACCAGTGATCAAACCAGGACAGAGATTAACCAAACCAGGGATTAAACCAGGACAAAGATTAACCAGACCAGGGATTAAACCAGACCAGTGATCAAACCAGGACAGAGATTAACCAGACCAGGGATTAAACCAGACCAGGGATTAAACCGGACCAGGGATTAAACTGGACCAGGGATTAAACCAGACCAGGGATTAAATTGGACCAGGGATTAAACCAGGCTAGGAATTAATCTGGAATCAGTGGATCAGAGCAGGATTAACTGGTTTAACTGGGTCAGATTTTGGGACCAGTTTAGTCCTGCAGGTCCTGATTTCCATTTAAATGTCCAGAATCCATCCTTCAGTCTAAGACAGCTGGTTTATCTAAAGACCCCCCCATCACTGTCTCTCAGTGGGACCCTCCAGTGGGGGGGTCAGGATTAGGGGACCCTGAGGGGGGTTCACCATCCAGAGACAAATGTCCACCAAACTTCTGTTTATAATGACAGGATTTTTATTTCTTCATGGACTTATTAATAATCCAGTTTCCTTCAGGAAATTATTTTTTCAATCTGCAGTTATTAAACCAATAAATCATGAGGTTGATGAGATATCATCAAATATGTGACGTTGTCCACATGAATATTACATATCAGAGCTTTTATTGGGTTCATTTCATTCCTTCTGTCAACATAAAAATCATCTGATGTCTGATAGATTTTAGAATTATGAATTATTTTTCTCCTTTGTGTTTCTTTCTGAAACTGAAAAAAAACTTTTGAAAAAACATGTTCAACATGTTCTATGAGACGATAACAGACTGCCAGATGTTCAGATACAGAAAAGATTGAACTGGTTCTTCTGGTTTATATATTTTTATTTACATACATATTATTGTATTTTTTCTGTTATTTTTTTTCATCATTGTTGTGATGAAATCAGTGACCATTTTTCTTAAAAAAAAGACATTTTGATAATTTTTCTCTGATAAAAAAATCTATTTCTTGGAATAATTTTCTTGAATCTGAATCTTTCTTTATTTTAATTTGAAGCATTCTTTGTGAGTCGCTAAAGGAGACATGAAGGCTCTTTTGTTTGTGAACAAACAGAGTTTCTGCTGGAGGCTCTTCACCTCTGCTATCCCATAATAAGCACCAACACAAAACACTCCCAGCAGGCCGAGGGGCGGGGATGCCACACTCAGCAGATGGGACCTGATGAATCCTGAAAGGAAGAATTGAAACCAGGAGAAGTTTGTGAGCAGCCGGCTGTAATTATCACCGAGCCTTTGGGTTCATTGTCAATTAGAGCGTCGGTTTGGTGACAGCTGGGGCAGATGGCTGGGGGGGGGCATCTGCCCCAAAAGCCCCAAAATATGTCAAAGCATCAGCAGCTAACAGTGTTTTTATTTTATTTATTAGTGTGCAATACCTTTATGTCATTTTATTTATTAGTGTGCAATACCTTTATGTCATTTTATTTATTAGTGTACAATACCTTTATGTCATTTTATTTATTAGTGTGCAATACCTTTATGTCATTTTATTTATTAGTGTACAATACCTTTATGTCATTTTATTTATTAGTGTGCAATACCTTTATGTCATTTTATTTGTTAGTGTGCAATACCTTTATGTCATTTTATTTGTTAGTGTGCAATACCTTTATGTCATTTTATTTGTTAGTGTACAATACCTTTATGTCATTTTATTTATTAGTGTGCAATACCTTTATGTCATTTTATTTGTTAGTGTGCAATACCTTTATGTCATTTTATTTGTTAGTGTACAATACCTTTATGTCATTTTATTTATTAGTGTGCAATACCTTTATGTCATTTTATTTGTTAGTGTGCAATACCTTTATGTCATTTTATTTGTTAGTGTGCAATACCTTTATGTCATTTTATTTGTTAGTGTACAATACCTTTATGTCATTTTATTTATTAGTGTGCAATACCTTTATGTCATTTTATTTATTAGTGTGCAATACCTTTATGTCATTTTATTTATTAGTGTGCAATACCTTTATGTCATTTTATTTATTAGTGTGCAATACCTTTATGTCATTTTATTTATTAGTGTGCAATACCTTTATGTCATTTTATTTTTTAGTGTGCAATACCTTTATGTCATTTTATTTGTTAGTGTACAATACCTTTATGTCATTTTATTTATTAGTGTACAATACCTTTATGTCATTTTATTTATTAGTGTACAATACCTTTATGTCATTTTATTTGTTAGTGTACAATACCTTTATGTCATTTTATTTATTAGTGTACAATACCTTTTATGTCATTTTATTTATTAGTGTGCAATACCTTTATGTCATTTTATTTATTAGTGTGCAATACCTTTATGTCATTTTATTTATTAGTGTGCAATACCTTTATGTCATTTTATTTATTAGTGTACAATACCTTTATGTCATTTTATTTATTAGTGTGCAATACCTTTATGTCATTTTATTTATTAGTGTGCAATACCTTTATGTCATTTTATTTGTTAGTGTACAATACCTTTATGTCATTTTATTTGTTAGTGTGCAATACCTTTATGTCATTTTATTTGTTAGTGTGCAATACCTTTATGTCATTTTATTTGTTAGTGTACAATACCTTTACGTCATTTTATTTATTAGTGTGCAATACCTTTATGTCATTTTATTTGTTAGTGTGCAATACCTTTATGTCATTTTATTTGTTAGTGTGCAATACCTTTATGTCATTTTATTTATTAGTGTACAATACCTTTATGTCATTTTATTTGTTAGTGTGCAATACCTTTATGTCATTTTATTTGTTAGTGTACAATACCTTTAAGTCATTTTATTTATTAGTGTGCAATACCTTTATGTCATTTTATTTTTTATTGTGCAATACCTTTATGTCATTTTATTTGTTAGTGTGCAATACCTTTATGTCATTTTATTTATTAGTGTACAATACCTTTATGTCATTTTATTTATTAGTGTGCAATACCTTTATGTCATTTTATTTGTTAGTGTGCAATACCTTTATGTCATTTTATTTGTTAGTGTACAATACCTTTATGTCATTTTATTTATTAGTGTGCAATACCTTTATGTCATTTTATTTATTAGTGTGCAATACCTTTATGTCATTTTATTTATTAGTGTGCAATACCTTTATGTCATTTTATTTATTAGTGTGCAATACCTTTATGTCATTTTATTTATTAGTGTGCAATACCTTTATGTCATTTTATTTATTAGTGTGCAATACCTTTATGTCATTTTATTTATTAGTGTACAATACCTTTATGTCATTTTATTTATTAGTGTGCAATACCTTTATGTCATTTTATTTATTAGTGTGCAATACCTTTATGTCATTTTATTTGTTAGTGTGCAATACCTTTATGTCATTTTATTTATTAGTGTACAATACCTTTATGTCATTTTATTTATTAGTGTACAATACCTTTATGTCATTTTATTTATTAGTGTGCACACCTTTATGTCATTTTATTTATTAGTGTGCAATACCTTTATGTCATTTTATTTGTTAGTGTGCAATACCTTTATGTCATTTTATTTATTAGTGTGCAATACCTTTATGTCATTTTATTTATTAGTGTGCAATACCTTTATGTCATTTTATTTATTAGTGTGCAATACCTTTATGTCATTTTATTTATTAGTGTGCAATACCTTTATGTCATTTTATTTATTAGTGTGCAATACCTTTATGTCATTTTATTTGTTAGTGTGCACACCTTTATGTCATTTTATTTATTAGTGTGCAATACCTTTATGTCATTTTATTTATTAGTGTACAATACCTTTATGTCATTTTATTTATTAGTGTGCAATACCTTTATGTCATTTTATTTATTAGTGTACAATACCTTTATGTCATTTTATTTATTAGTGTGCAATACCTTTATGTCATTTTATTTGTTAGTGTACAATACCTTTATGTCATTTTATTTATTAGTGTACAATACCTTTATGTCATTTTATTTATTAGTGTACAATACCTTTATGTCATTTTATTTGTTAGTGTGCAATACCTTTATGTCATTTTATTTATTAGTGTACAATACCTTTATGTCATTTTATTTATTAGTGTACAATACCTTTATGTCATTTTATTTATTAGTGTGCAATACCTTTATGTCATTTTATTTGTTAGTGTACAATACCTTTATGTCATTTTATTTATTAGTGTACAATACCTTTATGTCATTTTATTTATTAGTGTACAATACCTTTATGTCATTTTATTTGTTAGTGTGCAATACCTTTATGTCATTTTATTTATTAGTATTTATGTATAGTGTACAATACCTTTATGTCATTTTATTTATTAGTGTACAATACCTTTATGTCATTTTATTTATTAGTGTGCACACCTTTATGTCATTTTATTTATTAGTGTACAATACCTTTATGTCATTTTATTTATTAGTGTACAATACCTTTATGTCATTTTATTTATTAGTGTACAATACCTTTTATGTCATTTTATTTATTAGTGTGCAATACCTTTATGTCATTTTATTTATTAGTGTGCAATACACTTTATGTCATTTTATTTATTAGTGTACAATACCTTTATGTCATTTTATTTATTAGTGTACAATACCTTATGTCATTTTATTTGTTAGTGTGCAATACCTTTATGTCATTTTATTTATTAGTGTGCAATACCTTTTATGTCATTTTATTTGTTAGTGTGCACACCTTTATGTCATTTTATTTATTAGTGTGCAATACCTTTATGTCATTTTATTTGTTAGTGTGCAATACCTTTATGTCATTTATTTATTAGTGTACAATACCTTTATGTCATTTTATTTATTAGTGTACAATACCTTTATGTCATTTTATTTATTAGTGTACAATACCTTTATGTCATTTTATTTGTTAGTGTACAATACCTTTATGTCATTTTATTTATTAGTGTACAATACCTTTATGTCATTTTATTTATTAGTGTACAATACCTTTATGTCATTTTATTTATTAGTGTACAATACCTTTATGTCATTTTATTTATTAGTGTACAATACCTTTATGTCATTTTATTTATTAGTGTACAATACCTTTATGTCATTTTATTTATTAGTGTGCAATACCTTTATGTCATTTTATTTATTAGTGTACAATACCTTTATGTCATTTTATTTGTTAGTGTACAATACCTTTATGTCATTTTATTTATTAGTGTACAATACCTTTATGTCATTTTATTTATTAGTGTACAATACCTTTATGTCATTTTATTTATTAGTGTACAATACCTTTATGTCATTTTATTTATTAGTGTACAATACCTTTCTTTATGTCATTTTATTTATTAGTGTACAATACCTTTATGTCATTTTATTTATTAGTGTACAATACCTTTATGTCATTTTATTTATTAGTGTGCAATACCTTTATGTCATTTTATTTATTAGTGTACAATACCTTTATGTCATTTTATTTATTAGTGTGCAATACCTTATGTCATTTTATTTGTTAGTGTACAATACCTTATGTCATTTTATTTATTAGTGTGCAATACCTTTATGTCATTTTATTTGTTAGTGTGCAATACCTTTATGTCATTTTATTTGTTAATGTGCAATACCTTTATGTCATTTTATTTATTAGTGTGCAATACCTTTATGTCATTTTATTTGTTAGTGTACAATACCTTTATGTCATTTTATTTATTAGTGTACAATACCTTTATGTCATTTTATTTATTAGTGTACAATACCTTTATGTCATTTTATTTATTAGTGTGCAATACCTTTATGTCATTTTATTTGTTAATGTGCAATACCTTTATGTCATTTATTTATTAGTGTGCAATACCTTTATGTCATTTTATTTGTTAATGTGCAATACCTTTATGTCATTTTATTTATTAGTGTGCAATACCTTTATGTCATTTTATTTATTAGTGTGCAATACCTTTATGTCATTTTATTTATTAGTGTGCAACACCTTTATGTCATTTATTTATTAGTGTACAATACCTTTATGTCATTTTATTTATTAGTGTACAATACCTTTATGTCATTTTATTTATTAGTGTGCAATACCTTTATGTCATTTTATTTATTAGTGTGCAATACCTTTATGTCATTTTATTTGTTAGTGTACAATACCTTTATGTCATTTTATTTATTAGTGTGCAATACCTTTATGTCATTTTATTTATTAGTGTACAATACCTTTATGTCATTTTATTTATTAGTGTGCACACCTTTATGTCATTTTTATTTGTTAGTGTACAATACCTTTATGTCATTTTATTTATTAGTGTACAATACCTTTATGTCATTTTATTTGTTAGTGTACAATACCTTTATGTCATTTTATTTATTAGTGTGCAATACCTTTATGTCATTTTATTTGTTAGTGTGCACACCTTTATGTCATTTTATTTATTAGTGTACAATACCTTTATGTCATTTTATTTATTAGTGTACAATACCTTTATGTCATTTTATTTATTAGTGTACAATACCTTTATGTCATTTTATTTATTAGTGTGCAATACCTTTATGTCATTTTATTTATTAGTGTGCAATACCTTTATGTCATTTATTTATTAGTGTACAATACCTTTATGTCATTTATTTATTAGTGTACAATACCTTTATGTCATTTTATTTATTAGTGTACAATACCTTTTATGTCATTTTATTTATTAGTGTGCAATACCTTTTATGTCATTTTATTTATTAGTGTACAATACCTTTATGTCATTTTATTTATTAGTGTACAATACCTTTTATGTCATTTTATTTATTAGTGTACACACTTTATGTCATTTTATTTATTAGTGTGCAATACCTTTATGTCATTTTATTTGTTAGTGTACAATACCTTTATGTCATTTTATTTGTTAGTGTGCAATACCTTTATGTCATTTTATTTGTTAGTGTGCAATACCTTTATGTCATTTTATTTGTTAGTGTGCAATACCTTTATGTCATTTTATTTGTTAGTGTACAATACCTTTATGTCATTTTATTTATTAGTGTGCAATACCTTTATGTCATTTTATTTGTTAGTGTGCAATACCTTTATGTCATTTTATTTGTTAGTGTACAATACCTTTATGTCATTTTATTTATTAGTGTGCAATACCTTTATGTCATTTTATTTATTAGTGTGCAATACCTTTATGTCATTTTATTTGTTAGTGTACAATACCTTTATGTCATTTTATTTGTTAGTGTACAATACCTTTATGTCATTTTATTTGTTAGTGTGCAATACCTTTATGTCATTTTATTCATCCATCCATCCATCTTCTCCCTCTTATCCTCTCATAGGGTCAGGGGGGCTGGAGTCTATCCCAGCTGTCTTAGGGTGAAAGACAGGGTACACCCTGGACAAGTGTCCAGTTCATCACAGGACACATAGAGACAGACAACCACTCACACTCACATTCACACCTACGGTCAATTTAAATTAACCAGTTAACCTAATCCCCATGCATGTTTTTGGATGGTGGGAGGAAGCCGGAGTACCAGAGAGAACCCACACAGACATGAGGAGAACATGCTAACTCCACACAGAAAGGCCCCGGGCCGGGAATCAAACCCAGTACCTTCTTGCTGTGAGGCGACAGTGCTAACCACTACACCACCGTGCCGCCCTCATTTTATTCAGTTTTATTTTATTTATTATTTAGGAGTATTTTTTTCCAGTTGGTCCATTTTGTTCATTTATGTTGTTAATTTACTGACTTCGTTTTTGTTATATTTCTACTAATTCTACTTGTATTTATTTGTTTATAATTTTTTTGTATTGTGTATTGCTGCCTCATTTGCCTTTTATCTATTTTTACACTTTGATTTATTGCTCACTGTGGACAGTGATAATAAACACTTTTAGTTTATTTTGATCCTAATACTTCAGTACTTTTACTTCAGAAACATTAAGAATGTGATATTATTGTGGTACTACAAGTATTATAACCAGCTTGTGTGGGTTGGGGTGTGAAGGAGCCTGCTCTAAATCTTATTCAGAGTAAAAGTACTCACAGTACACAACAGAAGTACTCTCTCTCTGTGAAGGTGATTCCAGTACTTTTCTACTGTTTCTGTGTATTTAAGTGTGTACTTTTACTTGTACTTTTACTCTGATCTTTATGTTTTGTCAGATTCAGATAGTCGATCAGGGCCTTCTCTGGTCCTGGTCTTCATAAACTCAAGCACTAAACTCCATAATGATGTCACATCATTCATTCATTCATTCATTCATTCATTCAGTCAGTCAGTCAGTCAGTCATTCATTCATTCAGTCAGTCAGTCATTCATTCATTCATTCATTCATTCAGTCAGTCAGTCAGTCAGTCAGTCAGTTAGACAGTCATGATCCTTCCTTTGTCTTCAGGAGGCAGACATTTGGCTCCACCCACTCAGGTTTGTCTCAGCCAATCAGAATGCTCGACCCCTCCAGGCAGCAAAACAATGGAGGAATCAGTGTGTGTGTGTGTGTGTGTGTGTGTGTGTGTGTGTGTGTGTTGAGCTCCAGCTGCTGCCCCTCCTCAGGGTCAAAGGTCACTGTTTCTAATAAAGGCCGTTAGCAGGCAGCTCGGTCACCATGACACCCACAGCGTGACCATCTTCATCTTCAGCTTATAGTAATGTATATATAGTATAGTATAGCATAGTGTAGTAGAATATAGTATAGTATAGTGCAGTAGAATATAGTATAGTATAGTAGAACATAGTACAGTATAGTAGAATATAGCATAGAATAGTAGAACATTGTATAGTAGAATAAAGTGTAGTATAGTAGAATATAGTATAGTGTAGTACAGTAGAATATAGTATAGTATAGTAGAACATAGTATAGTATAGTAGAATAAAGTGTAGTGTAGTGTAGTATAGTAGAATATAGTATAGTATAGTATAGCATAGTTATAGCATAGGAGAATACAGTATAACATAGTATAGTAGAATAAAGTGTAGCGTTGCAATGGTATAGTGTAGTAGATCATAGTATAGTATAGTAGAATAAAGTATAACATAGTATAGTAGAAGAAAGCTGCAGCACAGCACAGTATAGTAGAACATAGCACAGTATAGTATAGCATAGCAGAACAGCACAACATAGCACAGCAGAACAGTGTAAATGTGAGCATGGTATAGCAGAATATAGTATAGTATAGTATAGCATAGTAGAACATGTATAACATAGCATAGCAGAACAGTGCAGCACATGAGTACATAGTATAGTAGAACATAGTACAGCATAGCAGAAGCATAAACATAGTATAGCAGAACAATAGTATAGTATAGTATAGTATAGCATAGCATAGCAGAAGCTAAAGTGTAGTGTAGCATGGTATAGTAGAATACATAGTATAGTATAAACATAGTATAGCATAGCATAGTAGAGATACAGTATAACATAGTATAGTAGAACAGTGTAGCGTAGTATGGTATAGTATAGTATAGTATAGCAGTATAGTATAGTACATAGAGTATAGTAGAATACAGGCAGAACACAGCAGGTATAGTAGCAAGTATAGTAGAACATGTGCAGTAATAGTAGAACACAGCATACACATAGTACAGCAGAACAAAGTGCACATGCAGTATGTGCATAGCAGAACATAGTAAGTATAGTACATACACAGCATAGCAGTAGAATAAAGGTGTAGTGTAGTATGGCATAGTAGAACACAGTATAGTACAGTATAGCACAGCATAGCATAGCAGAATACAGCACAAACATAGTATAGCAGAATAAGTGTAGCTGAGTAATGGTATAGTAGCATAGCATAGCAGAATACAGTATAACATAGTATAGTAGAACAGTGTAGCGTAGTATGGTATAGCATAGAATAGCACAGCATAGTATAGTATAGCATAGTAGAATACAGTATAACATAGTATAGTAGAATAAAGTGTAGCGTAAGTATGGCATAGTATAGTAGAACATAGTATAGTATAGTAGAATACAGTATAAATATAGTATAGTAGAATAAAGTGTAGTGTAGTATGGTATAGCAATATAGCAGAAACATAGTAGATATAGCATAGTAGCAGATTGGTAGTATAAACATAGTATAGCAGAAATGTGCATTAGGAGGTATGGTATAGTATAGTAGAACATAGTATAGTATAGTAGAATAAAGTATAACATAGTATAGTAGAATAAAGTGTAGTGTAGTATGGTATAGTATAGTAGAACATAGTATAGTATAGTAGAATAAAGTATAACATAGTATAGTAGAATAAAGTGTAGTGTAGTATAGTATATTATAGTAGAACATAGTATAGTATAGTATAGTAGAGTAGAACATTGTATAGTAGAATAAAGTGTAGTGTAGTATAGTACAGTCATAGTATAGTATAGTATATAGTAGGATAGCTGGATAAAACATCCATCCATCTTCTCCCTCTTATCCTCTCATAGGGTCAGGGGGGCTGGAGTCTATCCCAGCTGTCTTAGGGTGAAAGACAGGGTACACCCTGGACAAGTGTCCAGTTCATCACAGGACACATAGAGACAGACAACCACTCACACTCACATTCACACCTACGGTCAATTTAAATTAACCAGTTAACCTAATCCCCATGCATGTTTTTGGATGGTGGGAGGAAGCCGGAGTACCAGAGAGAACCCACACAGACATGAGGAGAACATGCAAACTCCACACAGAAAGGCCCCGGGCCGGGATTCGAACCCTGTACCTTCTTGCTGTGAGGCGACAGTGCTAACCACTACACCACTGTGCCGTCCTGGATAAAACATCATGGCTTAAATCAAGTATTTCAAACTAAAACTTTATAAAAACCTGTTGAGGAACGACAGAAGCTAAGTTGCTTCTTCAGGTGGGCAGGTGAGGCTCTGCAGGTTTCTGATGTGACTCACCTGCCTGAAGCCAGAAACCTGCTGCAGCCTCACAGACACACCTGTGTGAGTCATCAAGTGACATCATCAGTGAGTCACTGATCAGTGACTCACTGATGATGTCACACAGCACAGGAAGAACATTTAACTGTTTAGGATCTCTACTCGGACGGCACGGTGGTGTAGTGGTTAGCTCTGTCGCCACACAGGGTTCGATTCCCGGCCCGGGGTCTTTCTGTGTGGAGTTAGCATGTTCTCCTCATGTCTGTGTGGGTTCTCTCTGGTACTCCGGTTTCCTCCCACCATCCAAAAACATGCATGGGGATTAGGTTAACTGGTTAATTTAAATTGACCGTAGGTGTGAATGTGAGTGTGAGTGGTTGTCTGTCTCTATGTGTCCTGTGATGAACTGGACACTTGTCCAGGGTGTACCCTGTCTTTCACCCTAAGACAGCTGGGATAGACTCCAGCCCCCCTGACCCTATGAGAGGATAAAAGGGAGAAGATGGATGGATCTCTACTCGTACTCGTTTGACACTGACAGGAACCTGACGCTTTGCATTAATGAAAGGACAGTTTTTATTTGAAACATCAGGAGGAATCTGAGCCTCCAGTAGGGACTACTTTCACCAGTGGATTAATCCACAGTAGTGTCACTGCTGCACTTTGATGCCCTCAGCTGTTCCTGTTACGATCAGCTGTTCAGCACTTAAATTTATATTATTTTTAATTTCATTTCAAATATAACCTTTAAAAACCTTTAGTTCGGCCCAAAATATCAAATTGTCCCCCCACATTTTTTCCCCCAAGATCATGAATAATAAAATGTATTAAAATAACAATTTTAATTATTTTAGGCTTTCAAATTAAGGGCAGGTTTGTTACAGGTGCATTATTATTATTTTCACTCTGTCATACTGTGTGGTGGACTCTGCTGCCCTCTGCTGTCGACTGCAGGTACAGGATGATGTCAGTTGTTCAGTCCTGCAGCTTAGTCTTCATTTGACCCCCCTAGTCCACTTCAGACCCTCCATAGTCCACTTCAGAACCTCCATAGTCCACTTCAGATCCTCTATAGTCCATAGTCCACTTCAGAACCTCCATAGTCCACTTCAGATCCTCTATAGTCCACTTCAGAACCTCCATAGCCCACTTCAGATCCTCTATAGTCCATAGTCCACTTCAGAACCTCCATAGTCCACTTCAGAACCTCCATAGTCCACTTCAGATCCTCCATAGCCCACTTCAGATCCTCTATAGTCCATAGTCCACTTCAGAACCTCCATAGTCCACTTCAGAACCTCCATAGTCCACTTCAGATCCTCCATCGTCCATAGTCCACTTCAGACCCTCCCTAGTCCACTATTTTTTTTCTTTTTCTCTACGTCCATTTATTGTTGTTTTATTAAAAATGTTTCCCGTCACAATAAAACAGCAAATAAACTGACACACACAACCCCCCCAAAGACCATCAGACTGTCAGGTGACATCCTGTTTATTTCCACATCAACACAAACTTCTGTTGTTCACTGTTGCAGGTCAAGGGTCACAGTTTGGACGTCGGCCTCCTCTGATTGGCCGGAGTCCCAGCGAGCGGCGCCGGTTGACCCCAGAGCCGGAGCCGGCTGACGCCTCCATCAGGACTGATGATAAGGCGAACATGGCTGACTGGTGAGTGGAGGGAGAGCTGGCCGTCGCCATAGAGATGTCTGTGATGAGGACGGAGCTGCATACAGGTAGTGGATTATGATCAGACAGGTTTATGTTATGGTTTGGTGGTTTTTATGGTTTATATTTCAGTCATATTCTGTATATTCTCTTATCTGTGAGGATATTTTTGATATATTTTTGTTTTTTGGCTGGCAGCCATCTTTTTTACAGGTTATAGTTTGGAGACACAGATTCTGCCTCTTTGGAAGTTTCTGGACATGTTTACGTACTTTCTGAGGGGGAAGAAGGACCTGCCATTTCCCAGAATTCCACCTGGTCTTAATGTACTGAGCTTCCTCCTCAGGAGTCAAAGAGCACGCCTCGATCCTGCAGGAGTCAGGGAAGTTACCTGGATAGAAACACTGGTTTTAGCTTGCCTGTCTCAGCTCATGAGGACTCAGGAAGCAGCAGCAGTGTGGACCTTTGAAGTGGTTGGTGTCCAACTCAATGCTGCTGATTCGTCCAGAGTGACCGAGACGAAACACCGCCCACTCCCAGCCCGGGACCTGCAGGATGCCCCGCTGGTCCGCCTGCAAGACCACCAGAGGAGACATTTAACACATTTACACCTTCATTCATGTTCATATTAATGTTGGTGTGAAGGTCAGACAGATGCCTTCAGGTGTTTGGGTCGGTCCAGTCTGCGGGCCGTCTCCCAGCCGTCGGCCATGTTGGCAGCTCGACCAAGACCTGCAACACATCACAGCGGTCTAACTGATGTAAATAACCACACCAACAATAAACAAAGCGAGAGCACAAATCATTCTGACCAATCATGTTGCGTGGATGCCCAAAGTGGGCGTCGCTGTAGCCAAGACAGACTCCCCCATTGGTCAGAGCCACCAGGTCGACGTCCTGATGGGAGGAAATGGACGACCAGTCCTTCTGCCCGACGCCGTACACCCTCAGTCTGGAAATCCCCCCATCTGATGAGACAAATATACTGCAGTAGCATCAGTACCTCAGGAGTAGTAGTAGTAGTAATAGTAGTAGCAGTAATAGTAGTAATAGTAGTGGCAGCAGCAGTAGTAGTAATAGTAATAGTAGTAGTAATAGTAATAGCAGTAGTAGTAGTAACAGTAGTAGTAATAGTAGTAGTAATAGTAATAGCAGTAGTAGTAATAGTAACAGTAGTAGTAGTAACAGTAATAGTAGTAGTGGTACTGGTATAGGTAGTAGTAGTGGTATTGGCAGTGGTAGTAACGGTGGTAGTGGTGCTAGTAATGGTGGTAGTGGTAATGGTAATGGCGGTGGTGGTAATGGTAATGTAATGCAGTGGTGGTGGTGGTGGTGGTGGCAGTAGTAGTGGTAGTAGTGGTGGTGGTGGTGGTGGTAATGGTAGTGGTGGTAGTAATGGTAATAGTGGTAGTGGTAGTGGTAACAGTGGTAGTAATGGTAATGGCGGTGGTGGTGGTAGTGGTAATGGTGGTGTTGGTAGTAGTGGTAGTAACAGTGGTGGTAATGTAATGAAATGGCGGTGGTAGTAGTGGTGGTGGTAGCAGCGGTAGTAGTGGTAGTGGTGGTGGTGGTAGTGGTAGTGGTGGTAGTGGTAATGGTAATGGTATTATAGTGGTAACGGTGGTGGTATTGGTGGTGGTGGTGACCAGGCGGTGGTGATGGTGGTGGTGAGTGTGGTGGTGGTGGTGGTGGTGACGGTGGTGGTGATAGTGTGGTAATGGCGGTGGTGGTGGTGGTGGTGGTGGCGGCGGTGGTGAGTGGTGGTGGTGGTGGTGGTGGTGGTGGTGGTGGTGTGGTGGTGGTGGTGGTGGTGGTGGTGGTGGTGGTGGTGGCGGTGGTGGTATTGGTGGTAGCGGTGGTGGTGGTGGTGGTGTGGTGGTGGTGTGGTGGTGGTGGTGACGGTGGTGGTGATGGTGGTGGTGGTGGTGGTGGTGGTGACGGTGGTGGTATGGTGGTGGTGATGGTGGTGGTGGTGAGCGGTGGTGAGGTGGTAGTGTGGTGTGGCGGTGGTGGTGTGGTGGTGGTGGTGGTGACGGTGGTGGTGTGGTGTGGCGGTGGTGGTGGTGGTGTGGTGGTGGTGGTGACGGTGGTGGTGGTGGTGGTTGTGGTGGTGGTGTTGGTGGTGGTGGTGGTGGTGGTGGTGGTGGTAGTGGTGGTGGTGGTGGTGGTAGTGGTGGTGGTGGTGGTGATGGCGGTGGTGGTAATGGTGGTGATGGTGAGTGGTAACGGTGGTGGTGGTAGTAACGGTGGCGGTGGTAGTGTGGTAATGGTAGTGGTAGTTGGCGGTGGTGGTGGTAGTAGTGGTAGTGGTGGTGGTAGTGGTAGTGTAGTGGTAGTAGCATTAGTGGTAGTAATGGTAGTAGTAATGGTAATAGTGGTAGTGAGTAGTAGTAATAGTGGTAATAGTAGTAATAGGTGGTGGTAGTAACAGTAGTATGGTAATAGTGGTAGTAGTAATGGTAGTAGTAGTAGCAGTAGTAGTGGTAGTAGTAGCAGTAGTAGTGATGGTAGTAGTAGTGATGGTAGTAGTAGTAGCAGTAGTGATGGTAGTAGTAGTAGTAGTGATGGTAGTAGTAGTAGTAGTAGTAGTGATGGTAGTAGTAGTAGTAGTAGTAGTGATGGTAGTAGTAGTAGTAGTAGTAGTAGTAGTAGTGATGGTAGTAGTAGTAGCAGTAGTAGTAATAGTAGTAGTAGTAATAGTAGTAGTAGTAGTAGTAATAGCAGTAATAGTAGTAATAGTAGTAGTGTTCTGTGTACCTGGGTGCATGTTGAGGCGCAGGTGAGTGACTCTGTGCTTGAAGTCGACCTTGAAGTAATTGTGGCAGCAATCTGAGTATCCGGGCTTCAGCTGCGACACGCCCACCAGCTCAGGCCACGCCTCCGAGTCCAGCTGCCAATCAAAAACATCTGTCAGCTGTCAATCAAACACACCTGCCAGCTGTCAGTGTTACCTTGGCGACAGCAGCCAGCTGACTGCCGGAGGCGGCCATGCCGGTTCGGTCTCCCTGCAGACTGAAGGTGGGCGGAGTTTCTGGTGAAAAACATTAGCATTAGCATTAAAGGTTTAGCTCCTCATGTATGCAGAAGGAGAAGTATTATCATTATTATTGTTATTGTTATCACTGTTATTGTCATTTTGTGGTTCTTTGTGAGTTCCTCAGTATCAGTTTGTACCCAGACAGCCGCCCTGGACGGAGATGTAAGGTGAATGGTTTCCGGTGAAGAAGGACGTGTCGACGTCGAGGCCGTAGATCAGCCCTGGAACTCCCAGCTGGACGATGCACCAGTCGTGACCTCCACAGTAAAAGCACAGGAACACATTTTGGTTGTGTTGACCTCAGAGGTTCATCAAAATGTGATTATTCTGGTTTGATGTGAACTCTGACCTGGTGTCCTCTTCCTCCTCGTCTCCCATCCGTCCATCCACTTTCCAAACTCAGTGAAGGCATCAGCGATGAACTGAGGCGCCTCCCTCTGTGGCAGCAGTCAGTCATTGCATGGTTGTAGTGTTTCTTACTTACTCATTTAGTTATTTATAGGACTAACAGGGACAAACCAGCTGCTGATCAGCTCACAAACAATGTTCATTTTTCCATTTGTGATATTGAGCTGGACAAATAAAACTGACTTGAATTGACTAGATATATTCCCTGAGTACCTAAGTTAATAAAATATGGACCAAGATAAAAGCGAGTAAGATATAGATGAATAAAAACAATAAAATCATGATTTAAAAAAACAACTTAAATGAAGTAAGACCGGTCTTAAGTAGGAACCAGTAGACAAGAAGTGGGACCGTATTGAGAGACGGACCGAACCCTTGTCTGAAGAAGTTTAAGGTGAAGTACCTTCAGCAGGTTGGCAGCAGGAGCGAACCACTCATCTGTCGCAAAGATCACCTGACAGAAACAACGACAACTTCCTGTCAAACATAATGAATAATGTAAAGATAAAGCCGCACTAATCACTATTTTACAGGATGGTCACAGCTTAGCTCAGCACAAAGACCAGACTAAATGGATATAACTCATCTATACGCAGAGCTGTGAGCGCTGATCAGGTCATCATAATAACATGTTTTAATCCTGTCTTTTATTTTGTGGCCTCTCCTGCTGCAGTCACTCCTCAGAACATGTCCGATATCTGCTGTCACTCCTCATGTTATTAGAAGAGAATATTTGTGACTCACCTTTCCTCCGACCGTCTCACAGGCCAGATCATTAAACTGCAGGAAGTCCAGTTCTGCTGCTGCTGTCCTCCTGTTGGCCATGCTGAGGTTCTGCTGCTGGTTCTGCTGCTGGTTCTCCTGCTGGTTCTCCTGCTGGTTCTGCTGCTGGTTCTGCTGCTGGTTCTGCTGGTTCTCCTGCTGGTTCTCCTGCTGGTTCTGCTGCTGGTTCTGCTGCTGGTTCTGCTGGTTCTCCTGCTGGTTCTGCTGCTGGTTCTGCTGCTGGTTCTGCTGGTTCTCCTGCTGGTTCTGCTGCTGGTTCTCCTGCTGGTTCTGCTGGTTCTCCTGCTGGTTCTCCTGCTGGTTCTGCTGCTGGTTCTGCTGGAGCTGCTGTTCAGAGCTCAGAGGTCATTGGCTGCTCAGTCACAGACCTCAGATCTGTTTGTTCAGGTCTTTGACATCACTAGTCCCAACATAAAACAACATTTGTACCAAATGTTATTCTTATATTGTTT